>OX063288.1:14032865-14055365 GCA_944039245.1 Nebria salina
ATAAATAAATAAATAAATAAATAAATAAATAAATAAATAAATAAATAAATAAATAAATAAATAAATAAATAAATAAATAAATAAATAAATAAATAAATAAATAAATAAATAAATAAATAAATAAATAAATAAATAAATAAATAAATAAATAAATAAATAAATAAATAAATAAATAAATAAATAAATAAATAAATAAATAAATAAATAAATAAATAAATAAATAAATAAATAAATAAATAAATAAATAAATAAATAAATAAATAAATAAATAAATAAATAAATAAATAAATAAATAAATAAATAAATAAATAAATAAATAAATAAATAAATAAATAAATAAATAAATAAATAAATAAATAAATAAATAAATAAATAAATAAATAAATAAATAAATAAATAAATAAATAAATAAATAAATAAATAAATAAATAAATAAATAAATAAATAAATAAATAAATAAATAAATAAATAAATAAATAAATAAATAAATAAATAAATAAATAAATAAATAAATAAATAAATAAATAAATAAATAAATAAATAAATAAATAAATAAATAAATAAATAAATAAATAAATAAATAAATAAATAAATAAATAAATAAATAAATAAATAAATAAATAAATAAATAAATAAATAAATAAATAAATAAATAAATAAATAAATAAATAAATAAATAAATAAATAAATAAATAAATAAATAAATAAATAAATAAATAAATAAATAAATAAATAAATAAATAAATAAATAAATAAATAAATAAATAAATAAATAAATAAATAAATAAATAAATAAATAAATAAATAAATAAATAAATAAATAAATAAATAAATAAATAAATAAATAAATAAATAAATAAATAAATAAATAAATAAATAAATAAATAAATAAATAAATAAATAAATAAATAAATAAATAAATAAATAAATAAATAAATAAATAAATAAATAAATAAATAAATAAATAAATAAATAAATAAATAAATAAATAAATAAATAAATAAATAAATAAATAAATAAATAAATAAATAAATAAATAAATAAATAAATAAATAAATAAATAAATAAATAAATAAATAAATAAATAAATAAATAAATAAATAAATAAATAAATAAATAAATAAATAAATAAATAAATAAATAAATAAATAAATAAATAAATAAATAAATAAATAAATAAATAAATAAATAAATAAATAAATAAATAAATAAATAAATAAATAAATAAATAAATAAATAAATAAATAAATAAATAAATAAATAAATAAATAAATAAATAAATAAATAAATAAATAAATAAATAAATAAATAAATAAATAAATAAATAAATAAATAAATAAATAAATAAATAAATAAATAAATAAATAAATAAATAAATAAATAAATAAATAAATAAATAAATAAATAAATAAATAAATAAATAAATAAATAAATAAATAAATAAATAAATAAATAAATAAATAAATAAATAAATAAATAAATAAATAAATAAATAAATAAATAAATAAATAAATAAATAAATAAATAAATAAATAAATAAATAAATAAATAAATAAATAAATAAATAAATAAATAAATAAATAAATAAATAAATAAATAAATAAATAAATAAATAAATAAATAAATAAATAAATAAATAAATAAATAAATAAATAAATAAATAAATAAATAAATAAATAAATAAATAAATAAATAAATAAATAAATAAATAAATAAATAAATAAATAAATAAATAAATAAATAAATAAATAAATAAATAAATAAATAAATAAATAAATAAATAAATAAATAAATAAATAAATAAATAAATAAATAAATAAATAAATAAATAAATAAATAAATAAATAAATAAATAAATAAATAAATAAATAAATAAATAAATAAATAAATAAATAAATAAATAAATAAATAAATAAATAAAAAATAAATAAATAAATAAATAAATAAATAAATAAATAAATAAATAAATAAATAAATAAATAAATAAATAAATAAATAAATAAATAAATAAATAAATAAATAAATAAATAAATAAATAAATAAATAAATAAATAAATAAATAAATAAATAAATAAATAAATAAATAAATAAATAAATAAATAAATAAATAAATAAATAAATAAATAAATAAATAAATAAATAAATAAATAAATAAATAAATAAATAAATAAATAAATAAATAAATAAATAAATAAATAAATAAATAAATAAATAAATAAATAAATAAATAAATAAATAAATAAATAAATAAATAAATAAATAAATAAATAAATAAATAAATAAATAAATAAATAAATAAATAAATAAATAAATAAATAAATAAATAAATAAATAAATAAATAAATAAATAAATAAATAAATAAATAAATAAATAAATAAATAAATAAATAAATAAATAAATAAATAAATAAATAAATAAATAAATAAATAAATAAATAAATAAATAAATAAATAAATAAATAAATAAATAAATAAATAAATAAATAAATAAATAAATAAATAAATAAATAAATAAATAAATAAATAAATAAATAAATAAATAAATAAATAAATAAATAAATAAATAAATAAATAAATAAATAAATAAATAAATAAATAAATAAATAAATAAATAAATAAATAAATAAATAAATAAATAAATAAATAAATAAATAAATAAATAAATAAATAAATAAATAAATAAATAAATAAATAAATAAATAAATAAATAAATAAATAAATAAATAAATAAATAAATAAATAAATAAATAAATAAATAAATAAATAAATAAATAAATAAATAAATAAATAAATAAATAAATAAATAAATAAATAAATAAATAAATAAATAAATAAATAAATAAATAAATAAATAAATAAATAAATAAATAAATAAATAAATAAATAAATAAATAAATAAATAAATAAATAAATAAATAAATAAATAAATAAATAAATAAATAAATAAATAAATAAATAAATAAATAAATAAATAAATAAATAAATAAATAAATAAATAAATAAATAAATAAATAAATAAATAAATAAATAAATAAATAAATAAATAAATAAATAAATAAATAAATAAATAAATAAATAAATAAATAAATAAATAAATAAATAAATAAATAAATAAATAAATAAATAAATAAATAAATAAATAAATAAATAAATAAATAAATAAATAAATAAATAAATAAATAAATAAATAAATAAATAAATAAATAAATAAATAAATAAATAAATAAATAAATAAATAAATAAATAAATAAATAAATAAATAAATAAATAAATAAATAAATAAATAAATAAATAAATAAATAAATAAATAAATAAATAAATAAATAAATAAATAAATCAGTCGTGTACTTGATGCCAGAGTGAACGGACGTTCTTCACGTGAGCTCTGTGCGAATACATTTCAATTGTAAACAAACAAATTTCGTGTTTGAACTTAGGTTTTTTCTCGTTCGTTTGTGTTTATATTGTTTTGTATGGTGTTGTTTTGGTCGTTTATCGACTGTTTTCGTTCGCTTTTTTGTTCATTTTGAATAAACATTGTTTCTTTTTCGTAGTTTAGGCTACAATCTCTAAATTCCGGGTGTGTTTTTTTATTTTCTTTCTTTTTTAACTGCCCGCGTTGGCGGACGGGGTGTTCGACGGAGGGGGCGACCCCTCCGTTCATTCTAACCCTGCTAAAAAGCAGAAAATGATGAGCCAGTTGACGGTAGGTCAATCACCCCGGTTTCTGGTCATCAAAAAAAAGGATGGAACTGACTTTTTCAAAGTCAGCCCCTTTTTGATTAGTAAACAGTTGTATAGTCTGGTTGGTGAGGTACAGTCTGTAAAAAAAATTAAAGACGGTTTGTTGGTCGAAACAAAGTCGGCGAAACAAGCGACACGATTACTGCAAACCACAGTATTTTCTGATTTTTCAGTGGAAATTATTTCTCACGCTACCCTAAATACCGTCAAGGGTGTAATAACTTGTCGGGATTTATTGAACTGTACGACTGACGAGCTTTGCTCTGAATTAAAGGCGCAAGGTGTATCCGAGGTCAGGCGGATTACACGTAAAGTCAGTGGCGTAGTCGAGAATACTGCTTCTATTATTGTTTCTTTTTCACTGCATAAATTGCCAGAGAAGATTCGTGTGGCCATGTACAGTTTGCCTGTCAGGCCATACATACCAAACCCAATGCGGTGTTTTAATTGCCAAAAATTCGGGCACTCTTCTAAAACTTGCAAGGAGACTAAAATTTGTATTTGCGGCAAAGCACCACACGAAGAAGAGCGATGTTCCGACCCTGTTAAGTGCGTGAATTGTGGAGAGAGTCATCTCGCGCTGTCGAGAAACTGCTCCAAATTCAAAGAAGAGTATGCTATCGTTAAATACAAAACTTTGAACAATTGTAGCTACCCGGAAGCTAGAGCTTTTATGCGGCAGAACTCCCCAGTCTCTGGGTTGAGCTTTGCGAAAGTTGTTGCAGCTAAGCCTACATCACCCGCGCCATCCGTAAATGATATCGCAGCTCTTCTTATACCAGAAATTAAAAAAATGATAACCGACGCTATTACGACAAACCTAGCCGCCATTATGAGCATTGTTACACCTTCCACAACCACATCCACTTGTATATCAGCAAAACCGTTACTTCCAAATGTGCCAGGACCTGTTTTGCCAGATGCACCCTTACTTTCAACCACTCTTCCAATTCTCAATGTCATGCAATCGCCTGCTCCTGCTCTATCAGAACAGGATAAAAATATTCCCCTATCCGACTCAGAATCAAGCGCGATGTCGATTGATAATGAGGCGATCAAAAACGCTCGAAAGCCCAAAGATAGGCGTGGGTGGGTTAAGGGCAAACCGAGGAACCCGAAAATTTAACACTCTTTGGGTTTTCCTCAAAAGTCAGCCTTCTCTTTCTGACTTTTTTCTTTTCTGTATTTCCAATTCATAATTTATGTCCACCTCATTTATCATCCAATGGAATTGTAATGGAATCGTCAACCACCTAGCTGAGTTAAAACTTTTAATGGCTGAACATAACCCCAGAGTAGTTTGCATCCAGGAGAGTCACTTAAAACCTCTTGATTCTTTTAACTTGCGAGGATATAACATATTCCGCAAAGACGTTGATCCCATTGGTCGTGCCCATGGTGGCGTTGCAATTGTCCTCGAGTCTTCTGTCCCTTTTAAGGACTGCAACATAAGGACTAGGCTACAGGCAGTAGCATGCCAATTATTCTCACCTCGTAAGATCACAATTTGCAACGTCTACCTTCCAGACGGCAATTGGAACTTAAATGACCTTGAGGATTTGGTACGACAACTTCCGACTCCTTTTATTCTTGTTGGCGACTTCAATGCTCACAACAAACTCTGGGGTTCTGTTAGCACAGATGCCCGTGGTCGAATTGTCGAAAGCTTCTTGGACGACAATGATGTCACACTTCTCAATACTGGCTCTGCCACGTACATTAATATGAGATCAAGAAGTTTTTCGGCAATCGACTTATCGTTTTCTACTTCATTGCTAGCCGCCCATCTTCAGTGGCAGGTAGTTGATGATGCCCATTACAGTGACCATTTTCCCATTCTTGTGTCGTTTCTTACTAATACTGTTTCTGATGATCAAACATCAACAAGAAGATGGTTGTTTGATCTGGCGGATTGGAAAGCATTTAGGAACAACCTAAAGCTTCCCGATCCATCATCAGATTCACATGTCGAGTTACAACATCTTTCTGATTGTATTCTGTTTTCCGCTTCGGTTTCTATTCCGAAATCTTCTGGTCGACCTAGGACGAGGTCAGTTCCCTGGTGGAATGCTCAAGTTGCTGCCGATATTCGTGCAAAAAAACGCGCGCTAAAAGTGTATCGGAAAAATCCGACACTTGCACACCAAATTGCTTTTAAGAAAGCACGTGCGCAAGCAAGACGTACAATTATTAAGTCTAAAACTGAGTCTTGGCGTGGTTTTGTTTCTTCAATCGGCACTGATTCCGACCAAACTATACTTTGGAAGAAAATCAGATATATGAACGGCTACAAGAAAAGTTCCCATATTCCAATGCTCCAGGCCAATGACCAAGTACACACTAGTAGAGATGAGATTTGTGAGATTTTAGCAGACCAGTTTGAGGCTGTTAGCAATTCGGACAATTATTCACTTCATTTTTTGCGCGTAAAAGCGTCTGAGGAGGTTCCACTTGACTTTAACTCGGATAACTCTGAGTTGTACAATTCTAGCTTTTCTTTCGACGAATTCGAATTTGCACTCAGTCGTACTGCAAACACTTCTGTCGGGCATGACGACATCGCTTACGCAATGCTTCGACATCTACCCGACCATTTTAAGCAAAGAATAGTGAAATTTCTTAACCATCTTTGGGTTGAAAATATCTATCCAGACGTTTGGCGTGAAGCAATAATTATACCGATTCTGAAAAAGGGAAAAGAAGTGTCTCTTGCATCTAGTTATCGTCCTATATCTTTGACGTGCCATCTGTCAAAGGTATATGAACGTATGATCAATTTCCGGCTCAGCTGGTTTCTAGAATCTCGCAATCTCATCAACAAACATCAATGTGGATCTCGTCAGCACCATTCTACCACTGACCTTCATGTGTATTTGACTAACGCCATTCAGTCTAGTATCTTAAAACGCAACCATATGGTTGCTGTGTTTTTCGATCTAGAGAAAGCGTTCGACATGACCTGGAGATATGGAATACTACGAAAATTGCACAACTGGGGTTTACGAGGCCATCTGCCTCAATTCATTGAAAACTTTCTTTGTAGCCGCTCATTTAGGGTCCGAGTTGGAGAAAGTCTCTCTTCTACACGACCGCTGCAAAACGGTATTCCCCAAGGTTCTTCCATAAGTATAACATTATTCTTGATTGCAATCAATGACATCGTTTCTACCATCCCCAATACCGTTGATTATTGTTTATATGTTGACGACCTCACCCTCTTCACTTCGTCTCAATCTCTCGCTCTTTGTCAGGAGAGATTACAGCAGGCTGTAGACATTGTTTCTCTGGCCGCATCCGACCGTGGTTTCCGTTTCTCTACAGAAAAGACATGTGCTATCGATTTTTGTCGACAACGCAAAGCACACAACTGTCCTGTTGTGACGCTTTACAACAGACCAGTGCGGATTGTAGATGAGGTGAAGTTTTTGGGTCTAATTTTCGACAGACGTTTCTTACTATTGAAACACATCAACACTGTTTCTGCGCAGTGCAGAATGACATTGAATGCAATCAAGTGTATTGCCTCCACAAAATGGGGAGCCGAAAGGGACTCTTTGCTGCGCCTGTACACCAGTCTGGTTCTGTCCAAGATAGACTTCGGTGCTATCATTATGTATACTGCTAGTCCTCATCACTTGAAGAAGCTAGATAGCGTGCATAATGCTGGCATTCGAACAGTCACCGGTGCGTTCAGAACTACCCCAATTCCAAGCCTTCACTGTGAAGCCGGTGTACCGCCACTTCACATAAGGTACATCAAACTTGGTTTGCGGTACGTTTGTAAAGTCCTTTCGCTCACACAGCACATAAATTATCCAGTTTTTGATAACAATTACGAGTTAGACCAACTGTACAGAAACAGTTCAACTTTCCTCTACCCTCTCGCTCTTAAACTCCCACGGTTGTTAAACACTATAATAAGCAACCAAGGGCCGGTCTTACACCGCATTTATGGTGAAGTACCTCCATGGGCTTCCCTCCATATTAAGAAAAACTTAGTGCTTACCAACCTGCCAAAAGATTCCACTCCTAATGCCATATACTTGATTGAATTCTTCTTTCAATTGCAACAATACACAGACTTTCAACACACATATACTGATGGCTCCAAGACAGACTCCGGTACAGGCTGCGCTTTTGTGACTGACGGCGTATCCCAGTCGTTCACACTGGCACCCATATGCTCGGTGTACACTGCCGAGTTATATGGTATTCTCTACTCTCTTCGACACTCTCGTCAATCTATCGAAGAGCATCGTCACCTGCTCATCTGCACTGATTCCTTAAGTTCCATCTTAGGCATCGGTAGCAGATTCTCCACAGATCCAACCGTTTTGGATATCCGCGAAGAAATCGATAAGTTACGGGAGCTAGAGAGAGATGTCGTACTAATGTGGATACCTGGACATGCTGGGATACCCGGCAATCACCGCGCCGACCGAGCTGCTCTCGGAGCAGCCAACGGCAACTATGTTGTCCGTCAGCCATTGCGCACCGATGATGTGTTGAGGTCTGTGACTGGGTATTGTCTTAGGTTATGGCAGGAGGAGTGGAATTTATCTACGAGCAAATTGCGACGTGTAAAGTTGTCAGTGGAGCGGTGGACATCACCGCTCCGCCTAACAAGGTGTGAGCAAGTGGTCATCTCTCGTCTGAGATTAGGCCATACTTGTCTCACTCACGTGTACCTGTTACTAGGAGAACAACCACCGTTCTGCGCCACTTGTAACACTAGGCTCACTCTCGAACATATTTTCGAGCAGTGTCCTAGCTACAATTTACATCGTCGCAATGCTGGTATTGAGGATCCCATGGAGATTTCTTTATCCAATAATGCAACAAGCATTTGCAAATTGCTCTCATTTCTGAGAGCAGCTGATTTGTTTGCGCAAATATGAAAGGGTTCTCTTTTATAAATGTTAATATTCTTATTTCCATTTTATTTTTATTCATTTATTAGCATTCCGCACTATTTAGCAGCCGAGGCTGCGGTTTTTGTAGTTCCTATAAAAGACCACAGTTCTTGACTGGTTTCTGCACATGCCAACTGTGCAATGTTCTTCCACACATGAGGAAGTGTAACATTTTTCTTTACGCTTTATTTATGCTAAAGCTGATATTTTCGGATATTTTTAATTGTACAACGTTTTCTCGAATGTGTTAACATTACTGTATATATATATTTATACTCAAACCAGATTAAATCTCTAATTTTATATCCTACTAATTGGTTCATTTTTTATAATTTATTATTTTTTCATGTTACAAAATCCGATTTTCTATATATTTGAACTTCACTTGTACAAGCGGTAATGACCTTAGACGTCGATCCGCAATTCAATAAAAAAAAAAAAAAAAAAAAATAAATAAATAAATAAATAAATAAATAAATAAATAAATAAATAAATAAATAAATAAATAAATAAATAAATAAATAAATAAATAAATAAATAAATAAATAAATAAATAAATAAATAAATAAATAAATAAATAAATAAATAAATAAATAAATAAATAAATAAATAAATAAATAAATAAATAAATAAATAAATAAATAAATAAATAAATAAATAAATAAATAAATAAATAAATAAATAAATAAATAAATAAATAAATAAATAAATAAATAAATAAATAAATAAATAAATAAATAAATAAATAAATAAATAAATAAATAAATAAATAAATAAATAAATAAATAAATAAATAAATAAATAAATAAATAAATAAATAAATAAATAAATAAATAAATAAATAAATAAATAAATAAATAAATAAATAAATAAATAAATAAATAAATAAATAAATAAATAAATCAGTCGTGTACTTGATGCCAGAGTGAACGGACGTTCTTCACGTGAGCTCTGTGCGAATACATTTCAATTGTAAACAAACAAATTTCGTGTTTGAACTTAGGTTTTTTCTCGTTCGTTTGTGTTTATATAGTTTTGTATGGTGTTGTTTAGGTCGTTTATCGACTGTTTTCGTTCGCTTTTTTGTTCATTTTGAATAAACATTGTTTCTTTTTCGTAGTTTAGGCTACAATCTCTAAATTCCGGGTGTGTTTTTTTATTTTCTTTCTTTTTTAACTGCCCGCGTTGGCGGACGGGGTGTTTGACGGAGGGGGCGACCCCTCCGTTCATTCTAACCCTGCTAAAAAGCAGAAAATGATGAGCCAGTTGACGGTAGGTCAATCACCCCGGTTTCTGGTCATCAAAAAAAGGATGGAACTGACTTTTTCAAAGTCAGCCCCTTTTTGATTAGTAAACAGTTGTATAGTCTGGTTGGTGAGGTACAGTCTGTAAAAAAAATTAAAGACGGTTTGTTGGTCGAAACAAAGTCGGCGAAACAAGCGACACGATTACTGCAAACCACAGTATTTTCTGATTTTTCAGTGGAAATTATTTCTCACGCTACCCTAAATACCGTCAAGGGTGTAATAACTTGTCGGGATTTATTGAACTGTACGACTGACGAGCTTTGCTCTGAATTAAAGGCGCAAGGTGTATCCGAGGTCAGGCGGATTACACGTAAAGTCAGTGGCGTAGTCGAGAATACTGCTTCTATTATTGTTTCTTTTTCACTGCATAAATTGCCAGAGAAGATTCGTGTGGCCATGTACAGTTTGCCTGTCAGGCCATACATACCAAACCCAATGCGGTGTTTTAATTGCCAAAAATTCGGGCACTCTTCTAAAACTTGCAAGGAGACTAAAATTTGTATTTGCGGCAAAGCACCACACGAAGAAGAGCGATGTTCCGACCCTGTTAAGTGCGTGAATTGTGGAGAGAGTCATCTCGCGCTGTCGAGAAACTGCTCCAAATTCAAAGAAGAGTATGCTATCGTTAAATACAAAACTTTGAACAATTGTAGCTACCCGGAAGCTAGAGCTTTTATGCGGCAGAACTCCCCAGTCTCTGGGTTGAGCTTTGCGAAAGTTGTTGCAGCTAAGCCTACATCACCCGCGCCATCCGTAAATGATATCGCAGCTCTTCTTATACCAGAAATTAAAAAAATGATAACCGACGCTATTACGACAAACCTAGCCGCCATTATGAGCATTGTTACACCTTCCACAACCACATCCACTTGTATATCAGCAAAACCGTTACTTCCAAATGTGCCAGGACCTGTTTTGCCAGATGCACCCTTACTTTCAACCACTCTTCCAATTCTCAATGTCATGCAATCGCCTGCTCCTGTTCTATCAGGACAGGATAAAAATATTCCCCTATCCGACTCAGAATCAAGCGCGATGTCGATTGATAATGAGGCGATCAAAAACGCTCGAAAGCCCAAAGATAGGCGTGGGTGGGTTAAGGGCAAACCGAGGAACCCGAAAATTTAACACTCTTTGGGTTTTCCTCAAAAGTCAGCCTTCTCTTTCTGACTTTTTTCTTTTCTGTATTTCCAATTCATAATTTATGTCCACCTCATTTATCATCCAATGGAATTGTAATGGAATCGTCAACCACCTAGCTGAGTTAAAACTTTTAATGGCTGAACATAACCCCAGAGTAGTTTGCATCCAGGAGAGTCACTTAAAACCTCTTGATTCTTTTAACTTGCGAGGATATAACATATTCCGCAAAGACGTTGATCCCATTGGTCGTGCCCATGGTGGCGTTGCAATTGTCCTCGAGTCTTCTGTCCCTTTTAAGGACTGCAACATAAGGACTAGGCTACAGGCAGTAGCATGCCAATTATTCTCACCTCGTAAGATCACAATTTGCAACGTCTACCTTCCAGACGGCAATTGGAACTTAAATGACCTTGAGGATTTGGTACGACAACTTCCGACTCCTTTTATTCTTGTTGGCGACTTCAATGCTCACAACAAACTGTTAGCACAGATGCCCGTGGTCGAATTGTCGAAAGCTTCTTGGACGACAATGATGTCACACTTCTCAATACTGGCTCTGCCACGTACATTAATATGAGATCAAGAAGTTTTTCGGCAATCGACTTATCGTTTTCTACTTCATTGCTAGCCGCCCATCTTCAGTGGCAGGTAGTTGATGATGCCCATAACAGTGACCATTTTCCCATTCTTGTGTCGTTTCTTACTAATACTGTTTCTGATGATCAAACATCAACAAGAAGATGGTTGTTTGATCTGGCGGATTGGAAAGCATTTAGGAACAACCTAAAGCTTCCCGATCCATCATCAGATTCACATGTCGAGTTACAACATCTTTCTGATTGTATTCTGTTTTCCGCTTCGGTTTCTATACCGAAATCTTCTGGTCGACCTAGGACGAGGTCAGTTCTCTGGTTGAATGCTCAAGTTGCTGCCGATATTCGTGCAAAAAAACGCGCGCTAAAAGTGTATCGGAAAAATCCGACACTTGCACACCAAATTGCTTTTAAGAAAGCACGTGCGCAAGCAAGACGTATAATTATTAAGTCTAAAACTGAGTCTTGGCGTGGTTTTGTTTCTTCAATCGGCACTGATTCCGACCAAACTATACTTTGGAAGAAAATCAGATATATGAACGGCTACAAGAAAAGTTCCCATATTCCAATGCTCCAGGCCAATGACCAAGTACACACTAGTAGAGATGAGATTTGTGAGATTTTAGCAGACCAGTTTGAGGCTGTTAGCAATTCGGACAATTATTCACTTCATTTTTTGCGCGTAAAAGCGTCTGAGGAGGTTCCACTTGACTTTAACTCGGATAACTCTGAGTTGTACAATTCTAGCTTTTCTTTCGACGAATTCGAATTTGCACTCAGTCGTACTGCAAACACTTCTGTCGGGCATGACGACATCGCTTACGCAATGCTTCGACATCTACCCGACCATTTTAAGCAAAGAATAGTGAAATTTCTTAACCATCTTTGGGTTGAAAATATCTATCCAGACGTTTGGCGTGAAGCAATAATTATACCGATTCTGAAAAAGGGAAAAGAAGTGTCTCTTGCATCTAGTTATCGTCCTATATCTTTGACGTGCCATCTGTCAAAGGTATATGAACGTATGATCAATTTCCGGCTCAGCTGGTTTCTAGAATCTCGCAATCTCATCAACAAACATCAATGTGGATCTCGTCAGCACCATTCTACCACTGACCTTCATGTGTATTTGACTAACGCCATTCAGTCTAGTATCTTAAAACGCAACCATATGGTTGCTGTGTTTTTCGATCTAGAGAAAGCGTTCGACAAGACCTGGAGATATGGAATACTACGAAAATTGCACAACTGGGGTTTACGAGGCCATCTGCCTCAATTCATTGAAAACTTTCTTTGTAGCCGCTCATTTAGGGTTCGAGTTGGAGATAGTCTCTCTTCTACACGACCGCTGCAAAACGGTATTCCCCAAGGTTCTTCCATAAGTATAACATTATTCTTGATTGCAATCAATGACATCGTTTCTACCATCCCCAATACCGTTGATTATTGTTTATATGTTGACGACCTCACCCTCTTCACTTCGTCTCAATCTCTCGCTCTTTGTCAGGAGAGATTACAGCAGGCTGTAGACATTGTTTCTCTGGCCGCATCCGACCGTGGTTTCCGTTTCTCTACGGAAAAGACATGTGCTATCGATTTTTGTCGACAACGCAAAGCACACAACTGTCCTGTTGTGACGCTTTACAACAGACCAGTGCGGATTGTAGATGAGGTGAAGTTTTTGGGTTTAATTTTCGACAGACGTTTCTTACTATTGAAACACATCAACACTGTTTCTGCGCAGTGCAGAATGACATTGAATGCAATCAAGTGTATTGCCTCCACAAAATGGGGAGCCGAAAGGGACTCTTTGCTGCGCCTGTACACCAGTCTGGTTCTGTCCAAGATAGACTTCGGTGCTATCATTATGTATACTGCTAGTCCTCATCACTTGAAGAAGCTAGATAGCGTGCATAATGCTGGCATTCGAACAGTCACCGGTGCGTTCAGAACTACCCCAATTCCAAGCCTTCACTGTGAAGCCGGTGTACCGCCACTTCACATAAGGTACATCAAACTTGGTTTGCGGTACGTTTGTAAAGTCCTTTCGCTCACACAGCACATAAATTATCCAGTTTTTGATAACAATTACGAGTTAGACCAACTGTACAGAAACAGTTCAACTTTCCTCTACCCTCTCGCTCTTAAGCTCCCACGGTTGTTAAACACTATAATAAGCAACCAAGGGCCGGTCTTACACCGCATTTATGGTGAAGTACCTCCATGGGCTTCCCTCCATATTAAGAAAAACTTAGTGCTTACCAACCTGCCAAAAGATTCCACTCCTAATGCCATATACTTGATTGAATTCTTCTTTCAATTGCAACAATACACAGACTTTCAACACACATATACTGATGGCTCCAAGACAGACTCCGGTACAGGCTGCGCTTTTGTGACTGACGGCGTATCCCAGTCGTTCACACTGGCACCCATATGCTCGGTGTACACTGCCGAGTTATATGGTATTCTCTACTCTCTTCGACACTCTCGTCAATCTATCGAAGAGCATCGTCACCTGCTCATCTGCACTGATTCCTTAAGTTCCATCTTAGGCATCGGTAGCAGATTCTCCACAGATCCAACCGTTTTGGATATCCGCGAAGAAATCGATAGGTTACGGGAGCTAGAGAGAGATGTCGTACTAATGTGGATACCTGGACATGCTGGGATACCCGGCAATCACCGCGCCGACCGAGCTGCTCTCGGAGCAGCCAACGGCAACTATGTTGTCCGTCAGCCATTGCGCACCGATGATGTGTTGAGGTCTGTGACTGGGTATTGTCTTAAGTTATGGCAGGAGGAGTGGAATTTATCTACGAGCAAATTGCGACGTGTAAAGTTGTCAGTGGAGCGGTGGACATCACCGCTCCGCCTAACAAGGTGTGAGCAAGTGGTCATCTCTCGTCTGAGATTAGGCCATACTTGTCTCACTCACGTGTACCTGTTACTAGGAGAACAACCACCGTTCTGCGCCACTTGTAACACTAGGCTCACTCTCGAACATATTTTCGAGCAGTGTCCTAGCTACAATTTACATCGTCGCAATGCTGGTATTGAGGATCCCATGGAGATTTCTTTATCCAATAATGCAACAAGCATTTGCAAATTGCTCTCATTTCTGAGAGCAGCTGATTTGTTTGCGCAAATATGAAAGGGTTCTCTTTTATAAATGTTAATATTCTTATTTCCATTTTATTTTTATTCATTTATTAGCATTCCGCACTATTTAGCAGCCGAGGCTGCGGTTTTTGTAGTTCCTATAAAAGACCTCAGTTCTTGACTGGTTTCTGCACATGCCAACTGTGCAATGTTCTTCCACACATGAGGAAGTGTAACATTTTTCTTTACGCTTTATTTATGTTAAAGCTGATATTTTCGGATATTTTTAATTGTACGTTTTCTCGAATGTGTTAACATTACTGTATATATATATTTATACTCAAACCAGATTAAATCTCTAATTTTATATCCTCTTAATTGGTTCATTTTTTATAATTTATTATTTTTTCATGTTACAAAATCCGATTTTCTATATATTTGAACTTCACTTGTACAAGCGGTAATGACCTTAGACGTCGATCCGCAATTCAATAAAAAAAAAAAAAAATAATAAATAAATAAATAAATAAATAAATAAATAAATAAATAAATAAATAAATAAATAAATAAATAAATAAATAAATAAATAAATAAATAAATAAATAAATAAATAAATAAATAAATAAATAAATAAATAAATAAATAAATAAATAAATAAATAAATAAATAAATAAATAAATAAATAAATAAATAAATAAATAAATAAATAAATAAATAAATAAATAAATAAATAAATAAATAAATAAATAAATAAATAAATAAATAAATAAATAAATAAATAAATAAATAAATAAATAAATAAATAAATAAATAAATAAATAAATAAATAAATAAATAAATAAATAAATAAATAAATAAATAAATAAATAAATAAATAAATAAATAAATAAATAAATAAATAAATAAATAAATAAATAAATAAATAAATAAATAAATAAATAAATAAATAAATAAATAAATAAATAAATAAATAAATAAATAAATAAATAAATAAATAAATAAATAAATAAATAAATAAATAAATAAATAAATAAATAAATAAATAAATAAATAAATAAATAAATAAATAAATAAATAAATAAATAAATAAATAAATAAATAAATAAATAAATAAATAAATAAATAAATAAATAAATAAATAAATAAATAAATAAATAAATAAATAAATAAATAAATAAATAAATAAATAAATAAATAAATAAATAAATAAATAAATAAATAAATAAATAAATAAATAAATAAATAAATAAATAAATAAATAAATAAATAAATAAATAAATAAATAAATAAATAAATAAATAAATAAATAAATAAATAAATAAATAAATAAATAAATAAATAAATAAATAAATAAATAAATAAATAAATAAATAAATAAATAAATAAATAAATAAATAAATAAATAAATAAATAAATAAATAAATAAATAAATAAATAAATAAATAAATAAATAAATAAATAAATAAATAAATAAATAAATAAATAAATAAATAAATAAATAAATAAATAAATAAATAAATAAATAAATAAATAAATAAATAAATAAATAAATAAATAAATAAATAAATAAATAAATAAATAAATAAATAAATAAATAAATAAATAAATAAATAAATAAATAAATAAATAAATAAATAAATAAATAAATAAATAAATAAATAAATAAATAAATAAATAAATAAATAAATAAATAAATAAATAAATAAATAAATAAATAAATAAATAAATAAATAAATAAATAAATAAATAAATAAATAAATAAATAAATAAATAAATAAATAAATAAATAAATAAATAAATAAATAAATAAATAAATAAATAAATAAATAAATAAATAAATAAATAAATAAATAAATAAATAAATAAATAAATAAATAAATAAATAAATAAATAAATAAATAAATAAATAAATAAATAAATAAATAAATAAATAAATAAATAAATAAATAAATAAATAAATAAATAAATAAATAAATAAATAAATAAATAAATAAATAAATAAATAAATAAATAAATAAATAAATAAATAAATAAATAAATAAATAAATAAATAAATAAATAAATAAATAAATAAATAAATAAATAAATAAATAAATAAATAAATAAATAAATAAATAAATAAATAAATAAATAAATAAATAAATAAATAAATAAATAAATAAATAAATAAATAAATAAATAAATAAATAAATAAATAAATAAATAAATAAATAAATAAATAAATAAATAAATAAATAAATAAATAAATAAATAAATAAATAAATAAATAAATAAATAAATAAATAAATAAATAAATAAATAAATAAATAAATAAATAAATAAATAAATAAATAAATAAATAAATAAATAAATAAATAAATAAATAAATAAATAAATAAATAAATAAATAAATAAATAAATAAATAAATAAATAAATAAATAAATAAATAAATAAATAAATAAATAAATAAATAAATAAATAAATAAATAAATAAATAAATAAATAAATAAATAAATAAATAAATAAATAAATAAATAAATAAATAAATAAATAAATAAATAAATAAATAAATAAATAAATAAATAAATAAATAAATAAATAAATAAATAAATAAATAAATAAATAAATAAATAAATAAATAAATAAATAAATAAATAAATAAATAAATAAATAAATAAATAAATAAATAAATAAATAAATAAATAAATAAATAAATAAATAAATAAATAAATAAATAAATAAATAAATAAATAAATAAATAAATAAATAAATAAATAAATAAATAAATAAATAAATAAATAAATAAATAAATAAATAAATAAATAAATAAATAAATAAATAAATAAATAAATAAATAAATAAATAAATAAATAAATAAATAAATAAATAAATAAATAAATAAATAAATAAATAAATAAATAAATAAATAAATAAATAAATAAATAAATAAATAAATAAATAAATAAATAAATAAATATATTACCGCCACTTCACATAAGGTACATCAAACTTGGTTTGCGGTACGTTTGTAAAGTCCTTTCGCTCACACAGCACATAAATTATCCAGTTTTTGATAACAATTACGAGTTAGACCAACTGTACAGAAACAGTTCAACTTTCCTCTACCCTCTCGCTCTTAAACTCCCACGGTTGTTAAACACTATAATAAGCAACCAAGGGCCGGTCTTACACCGCATTTATGGTGAAGTACCTCCATGGGCTTCCCTCCATATTAAGAAAAACTTAGTGCTTACCAACCTGCCAAAAGATTCCACTCCTAATGCCATATACTTGATTGAATTCTTCTTTCAATTGCAACAATACACAGACTTTCAACACACATATACTGATGGCTCCAAGACAGACTCCGGTACAGGCTGCGCTTTTGTGACTGACGGCGTATCCCAGTCGTTCACACTGGCACCCATATGCTCGGTGTACACTGCCGAGTTATATGGTATTCTCTACTCTCTTCGACACTCTCGTCAATCTATCGAAGAGCATCGTCACCTGCTCATCTGCACTGATTCCTTAAGTTCCATCTTAGGCATCGGTAGCAGATTCTCCACAGATCCAACCGTTTTGGATATCCGCGAAGAAATCGATAAGTTACGGGAGCTAGAGAGAGATGTCGTACTAATGTGGATACCTGGACATGCTGGGATACCCGGCAATCACCGCGCCGACCGAGCTGCTCTCGGAGCAGCCAACGGCAACTATGTTGTCCGTCAGCCATTGCGCACCGATGATGTGTTGAGGTCTGTGACTGGGTATTGTCTTAGGTTATGGCAGGAGGAGTGGAATTTATCTACGAGCAAATTGCGACGTGTAAAGTTGTCAGTGGAGCGGTGGACATCACCGCTCCGCCTAACAAGGTGTGAGCAAGTGGTCATCTCTCGTCTGAGATTAGGCCATACTTGTCTCACTCACGTGTACCTGTTACTAGGAGAACAACCACCGTTCTGCGCCACTTGTAACACTAGGCTCACTCTCGAACATATTTTCGAGCAGTGTCCTAGCTACAATTTACATCGTCGCAATGCTGGTATTGAGGATCCCATGGAGATTTCTTTATCCAATAATGCAACAAGCATTTGCAAATTGCTCTCATTTCTGAGAGCAGCTGATTTGTTTGCGCAAATATGAAAGGGTTCTCTTTAATAAATGTTAATATTCTTATTTCCATTTTATTTTTATTCATTTATTAGCATTCCGCACTATTTAGCAGCCGAGGCTGCGGTTTTTGTAGTTCCTATAAAAGACCTCAGTTCTTGACTGGTTTCTGCACATGCCAACTGTGCAATGTTCTTCCACACATGAGGAAGTGTAACATTTTTCTTTACGCTTTATTTATGTTAAAGCTGATATTTTCGGATATTTTTAATTGTACAACGTTTTCTCGAATGTGTTAACATTACTGTATATATATATTTATATTCAAACCAGATTAAATCTCTAATTTTATATCCTACTAATTGGTTCATTTTTTATAATTTATTATTTTTTCATGTTACAAAATCCGATTTTCTATATATTTGAACTTCACTTGTACAAGCGGTAATGACCTTAGACGTCGATCCGCAATTCAAAAAAAAAAAAAAAAAAAAAAATAAATAAATAAATAAATAAATAAATAAATAAATAAATAAATAAATAAATAAATAAATAAATAAATAAATAAATAAATAAATAAATAAATAAATAAATAAATAAATAAATAAATAAATAAATAAATAAATAAATAAATAAATAAATAAATAAATAAATAAATAAATAAATAAATAAATAAATAAATAAATAAATAAATAAATAAATAAATAAATAAATAAATAAATAAATAAATAAATAAATAAATAAATAAATAAATAAATAAATAAATAAATAAATAAATAAATAAATAAATAAATAAATAAATAAATAAATAAATAAATAAATAAATAAATAAATAAATAAATAAATAAATAAATAAATAAATAAATAAATAAATAAATAAATAAATAAATAAATAAATAAATAAATAAATAAATAAATAAATAAATAAATAAATAAATAAATAAATAAATAAATAAATAAATAAATAAATAAATAAATAAATAAATAAATAAATAAATAAATAAATAAATAAATAAATAAATAAATAAATAAATAAATAAATAAATAAATAAATAAATAAATAAATAAATAAATAAATAAATAAATAAATAAATAAATAAATAAATAAATAAATAAATAAATAAATAAATAAATAAATAAATAAATAAATAAATAAATAAATAAATAAATAAATAAATAAATAAATAAATAAATAAATAAATAAATAAATAAATAAATAAATAAATAAATAAATAAATAAATAAATAAATAAATAAATAAATAAATAAATAAATAAATAAATAAATAAATAAATAAATAAATAAATAAATAAATAAATAAATAAATAAATAAATAAATAAATAAATAAATAAATAAATAAATAAATAAATAAATAAATAAATAAATAAATAAATAAATAAATAAATAAATAAATAAATAAATAAATAAATAAATAAATAAATAAATAAATAAATAAATAAATAAATAAATAAATAAATAAATAAATAAATAAATAAATAAATAAATAAATAAATAAATAAATAAATAAATAAATAAATAAATAAATAAATAAATAAATAAATAAATAAATAAATAAATAAATAAATAAATAAATAAATAAATAAATAAATAAATAAATAAATAAATAAATAAATAAATAAATAAATAAATAAATAAATAAATAAATAAATAAATAAATAAATAAATAAATAAATAAATAAATAAATAAATAAATAAATAAATAAATAAATAAATAAATAAATAAATAAATAAATAAATAAATAAATAAATAAATAAATAAATAAATAAATAAATAAATAAATAAATAAATAAATAAATAAATAAATAAATAAATAAATAAATAAATAAATAAATAAATAAATAAATAAATAAATAAATAAATAAATAAATAAATAAATAAATAAATAAATAAATAAATAAATAAATAAATAAATAAATAAATAAATAAATAAATAAATAAATAAATAAATAAATAAATAAATAAATAAATAAATAAATAAATAAATAAATAAATAAATAAATAAATAAATAAATAAATAAATAAATAAATAAATAAATAAATAAATAAATAAATAAATAAATAAATAAATAAATAAATAAATAAATAAATAAATAAATAAATAAATAAATAAATAAATAAATAAATAAATAAATAAATAAATAAATAAATAAATAAATAAATAAATAAATAAATAAATAAATAAATAAATAAATAAATAAATAAATAAATAAATAAATAAATAAATAAATAAATAAATAAATAAATAAATAAATAAATAAATAAATAAATAAATAAATAAATAAATAAATAAATAAATAAATAAATAAATAAATAAATAAATAAATAAATAAATAAATAAATAAATAAATAAATAAATAAATAAATAAATAAATAAATAAATAAATAAATAAATAAATAAATAAATAAATAAATAAATAAATAAATAAATAAATAAATAAATAAATAAATAAATAAATAAATAAATAAATAAATAAATAAATAAATAAATAAATAAATAAATAAATAAATAAATAAATAAATAAATAAATAAATAAATAAATAAATAAATAAATAAATAAATAAATAAATAAATAAATAAATAAATAAATAAATAAATAAATAAATAAATAAATAAATAAATAAATAAATAAATAAATAAATAAATAAATAAATAAATAAATAAATAAATAAATAAATAAATAAATAAATAAATAAATAAATAAATAAATAAATAAATAAATAAATAAATAAATAAATAAATAAATAAATAAATAAATAAATAAATAAATAAATAAATAAATAAATAAATAAATAAATAAATAAATAAATAAATAAATAAATAAATAAATAAATAAATAAATAAATAAATAAATAAATAAATAAATAAATAAATAAATAAATAAATAAATAAATAAATAAATAAATAAATAAATAAATAAATAAATAAATAAATAAATAAATAAATAAATAAATAAATAAATAAATAAATAAATAAATAAATAAATAAATAAATAAATAAATAAATAAATAAATAAATAAATAAATAAATAAATAAATAAATAAATAAATAAATAAATAAATAAATAAATAAATAAATAAATAAATAAATAAATAAATAAATAAATAAATAAATAAATAAATAAATAAATAAATAAATAAATAAATAAATAAATAAATAAATAAATAAATAAATAAATAAATAAATAAATAAATAAATAAATAAATAAATAAATAAATAAATAAATAAATAAATAAATAAATAAATAAATAAATAAATAAATAAATAAATAAATAAATAAATAAATAAATAAATAAATAAATAAATAAATAAATAAATAAATAAATAAATAAATAAATAAATAAATAAATAAATAAATAAATAAATAAATAAATAAATAAATAAATAAATAAATAAATAAATAAATAAATAAATAAATAAATAAATAAATAAATAAATAAATAAATAAATAAATAAATAAATAAATAAATAAATAAATAAATAAATAAATAAATAAATAAATAAATAAATAAATAAATAAATAAATAAATAAATAAATAAATAAATAAATAAATAAATAAATAAATAAATAAATAAATAAATAAA
>OX063288.1:14062865-14067865 GCA_944039245.1 Nebria salina
AGTGTTTTGTAAAGTGTGTGCTGTTTTCTTTTCAAAAACGTAAGTTTTTTTATTAATTTGAATTAGTTTTCGGTTTTTTTTTTTTTTCTCTTCATGTGAGCGGGGCGTGGTCTGACAATACTATTATCAGTGTTGCCAGTCGAGGCATAATAAAATATACTTTATTTCGGTTCTTCTCTCTTCCAATTGATTTTCCTTTTTCTAATCTTTGTTTGGGGGCGTTTGGCCCCCAAATTAAGGTACGATGTCGCAAGCGACGAATTTTGGTCCGCGTGAAAAACGGCCGCGTGTTTCTTCTCAAAGCTCTGATTCATCTCCTTCATTTTTGATTATTAAACGGCACGACGCAGATTTTAACTTGGTTAATCCATTTCTCATCTCTAAACTAATACAAGGCTTGGTTGGTGAAGTAAATTCCATCAGAAAAATTCGCGATGGCCTCCTTGTTGAGACCAAAACTAACCATCAATCTCAAAAACTTTTGTCTATTAGTAAGCTTGGCGATTTTGCAGTTACTGTGTCTCCGCACGGTACCTTGAATTCTTGTAAAGGCATTATATTCTGTCACGATCTTCTTCATTGCACTATCGAGGAAATTGTTGCTGAACTAAAAGATCAAGGTGTATCTGAAGCCAGGAGAATAATCAGTAGAAGAAATGGACGCGAGGAAAATACCCCATCAATTGTGCTTACTTTCAACAAACAAGAACTCCCTAAATATATAAAAGCTGCCATGTACCGTCTCCCTGTTCGTCCATACATTCCTAACCCTCTTCGTTGTTTCCAGTGCCAGCGTTTTGGTCACTCGGCTTCAAAATGCACAACAGCCAAGATCTGTATCTGCGGTAAAGAACCCCACGATAACTCCCCGTGTTGTGATCCTAAATGCATAAATTGCGATGGAAATCACCCCGCCAGCTCAAGAAATTGCCCCAAATTTAAGCTTGAATTTGCAGTGCTTGAGTACAAAACATTACACAAGTGTAGCTTTCCCGAGGCTAGGCAATACGTTAATAAAATCAGCCCAAGTCTTACCACATCTTACGCCCGTGTAGCAGCAGCAAAACCAACACCGTCTGCAGCTGCAACCTTACCAGATATCGTATCCTTAATTATTCCGGAAATGCAAAAGCTTATTCAAAATCTATTCAGTGAATTCGTAAAAACTTTCACACCAAATATACAATTTAAATCACCTTCTGTTCTTTGTCCTGTCCCAGCGAGCCAACCAAGCTCTGCTGATTGTTCAAACAATGTCAAATGCCCTGTAAACATTCAAACAAACCCTGTTCATATTTCGCCTAAAGTTTCTGCTTTAAAGAATAACATAATTGTACAAGAAGTCGTATATAACGACTCAAACGACGACTCGGAGACAGGTAGCACTGTCTCCACCGAAGGGGACCCTTCCGACCCCACACAACGGAAGAGTAGAAGTGGCTGGCCGAAAGGCAAGAGCAGGAGCGCTTCTTCTCAGAGCTCTACACCTAAGACTTAGATTTCTGCCGCTCATATCAAAGTCCTTATGTATTTCACGCCTTCTTTCTCTCTCTTAATACGCATATAATGTTTCTTCAATGGAACTGTAATGGTATTGTCAATCACAACTCTGAGCTAAGATTATTATTAGCTGACCATAGTCCCTACTGTGCCTGCATTCAAGAGACACATCTGAAGCCTGAAGATTCTTTTTCCGTCAGAGGTTACAATGTCGTGCGTCTCGATGTTGTACCTGATCGTCGCGCACGTGGTGGTGTTGCTATTCTGCTAAATACTCGTATACCATATACTGTGTGTCAATTACAGACACAATTTCAGGCAATCGCAGTTCAGTTGTTTGCACCGAGAAAAATAACAGTTTGCAACATTTACCTTCCAAACTTTAATTGGAATGTTAACGATCTTGAGGCTATTATCAGACAGTTAGAACCACCGTTCCTTCTTGTTGGCGATTTTAATGCGCACAGCATACTGTGGGGATCAGCACACACTGACGGCAGGGGGCAACTCATCGAAAATCTATTAGACACCAACGACGCAGTGCTTTTGAACACAGGTGATAGCACTTATATCAATCTGCGTTCCAATTCATTCTCGGCAATAGACTTATCGATATGCTCACCTGTCATTGCACCTCATCTTTCATGGAAAGTGCTCAATGATGCACACTTTAGCGACCATTTTCCTATTTGTATTTCATCCTCATTTTCTTTGCCTGTTCCCACTTTATTAAAAAGATGGCGGCACGATTTGGCTAACTGGACCAATTTTGCTGCCGATATTATAGTTCCAGATCTGATTCAAGACTTCAACTTATCTCTTCATAATATCAATAACTCTATTATATCGGCAGCAACAAATAACATCCCATTGTCTTGTCCCCGTTCTCGCAGCAAAACTGTTCCTTGGTGGAATGCGATTGTAGCTACTGCTATACGCGCAAAAAGGCACGCTTTGAAAAAATACCGCAGAAATTTAACCATCGCCAACAAAATTTTATTCAAAAAGGCCCGCGCTCAAGCTCGCCGAGCTATCCTACACGCAAAGACGTCCTCATGGGAGAATTACGTAGCATCGATCACATCAGATCGTCCACAAGCGGAACTGTGGATCAAAATTCGCTACATGTACGGCTATAAAAAATCCAACATCGTTTCCATGCTCCAGGTCAACAACGTGACATATACAGAACGCGACGAGGTAGCCGAATGTTTAGTTGATCATTTCGCAACAGTAAGCAGCACAAATAACTACTGTCCTGAGTTTCTATTGATCAAAGAAGAGGTCGAAGGACCTCTTAACTTTTCTACGGATGTAAGTCAAACGTATAATAAACCATTTACCATGGAGGAGTTTGAGTTTGCACTCAAACATACAGGGAATACTTCTGTTGGCCCCGATGACATCTCTTATACCATGATTAAACACCTGCCCCATGAAATGAAATCACACATCTTGAGTTACTTTAACCAAATCTGGTGCAAAGGGTCCTATCCGGAGATTTGGCGAGAAGCAGTGGTTATCCCTGTCCTAAAACCTGGCAAAAACTCATCTCAGCCTACCAGCTACAGGCCCATCTCTCTGACATGTCACCTGTCTAAGCTGTATGAGCGAATGATCAACTATCGGCTTGTCTGGTTCCTTGAATCAAATCGTCTTCTTGATTCGTTTCAATGCGGTTCACGGAAACAACACTCCACCTCTGACCTTCATGTGTATCTCACAAATGCCATACACTGCAATTTCCTTGCTCGTAATCATCTTGTTGCTGTTTTCTTTGACTTGGAAAAAGCATTTGACATGACCTGGAGACATGGCATTCTTAGACAACTGCACGAATGGGGTTTGCGTGGTAGCTTACCACGCTTCATTCAAAACTTCCTAGATAACCGTACCTGTAAAGTCCGCGTCGATGATACGTATTCTTCTGCACGCTTTCTCGAGAATGGAGTCCCCCAAGGATCGACCATCAGTGTGACACTGTTTATGGTTGCCATTAATAGCATTGCACGTGCCCTGCCTGCAACTGTGGACCATTGTCTGTATGTTGATGATTTGGCTATCTTTACTTCTGCACGCACTATTGACGAGTGTGAAGAACGGTTATAACAGGCTATCGATATTGTATCTGATACCGCTCATGCGCGTGGCTTTCGTTTCTCCATCGAAAAAACGAAATGTATTGATTTCTGTCGACTACGCATACCTCATAATAGTCCCACTCTCCGCCTATACAACACCGTTATCCAGTGCGTGTCTGAAGTTAAGTTCATTGGCTTAACGTTCGACAAATATCTTACGTGGAAACCACAAATCCATAAACTCACGGCACAGTGTCGAAAGACGCTTAACGCTATTAAATGTTTAGGCAGTGTCAACTGGGGGGCAGATCAACAGTGTCTCTTTCGCTTGTACACTGCTCTTGTACTCTCTAAGCTTGATTTTGGTGCAATTGTCACGGGTACCGCCAAGCAAGGTCTTTTACAGCGATCAGACACCGTACATAATGCAGGAATCCGTATGATTACTGGCGCACTCCGTACTAGTCCAGTGAATAGTCTGTATTGTGTGTCTGGTGTGGCGCCGCTTCATATCCGTCGACTACGGCAGTGTATGAAATACGCTGTCGGCATCAGATCGAAACCTTGGCACTTCTTGCATGATATACTCTTTCGTGATCAGCGTTCTGAAAATCTCTTTCGTAACAGCAACACGTCTCTTTGCCCACTTGCTGTGAGCTTGGTGCGAAAGTTTGATTGCCTTGAATATGGTTTCGAGGAAGTGCTACCAATACTGATTTTGGACACTTCAACCTGGTGCTTGCCTTTAACCTCCACAGACCTAAGACTAACTGCCTTTAAGAAGGACTCCACTCCCCATTCACTTTACGTTCAAGAGTATCATTGTCTACTTCATGGCTATACACAGTCGCAGCATGTGTTTACAGATGGGTCAAAGTCGGACAGTGGTACTGGATGTGCCTTCATCGTAAACGGCGAAGCAAACATTTACGCGTTATCGCCCACGTGTTCAGCGTACAGTGCAGAACTGTATGCCATTTTCTTTGCTTTGCAGCATTACTGTGTGGTTGCTGAAGGTTTGGAAAATGTTCTTCTGTGCACGGATTCCTTGAGTGCCATCCTAGGGATATCAAACAACTTTAGCACGGATCCGCTTGTACAAGCAATACGGCGTCTTATTTGCATGCTTCATGCACGTAGCATAAGCATCACTTTTATGTGGATACCTGGACATGTGGGAATACTTGAGAATCAAATCGCTGACGAAGCTGCACGTGAAGGTGCTAGCCGTACGTATACTGACCGTTACGCTGTACGACCGGACGACATGCTGCTGACTATTGCACAGTATAGCTATGCTAAGTGGCAATATGAGTGGAGTCGATGCAGTGACAAACTTAAGCAAGTCAAGGGGTCAATTGAGAAATGGAAAAGCCCCATCACAGTCACTCGCAGGGAACAAGTTGCCATTACAAGGCT
>OX063288.1:14073244-14107110 GCA_944039245.1 Nebria salina
GTTATTTTAGTTATTTAGTTATTTAGTTATTTAGTTATTTAGTTATTTAGTTATTTAGTTATTTAGTTATTTTAGTTATTTAGTTATTTAGTTATTTAGTTATTTAGTTATTTAGTTATTTAGTTATTTAGTTATTTAGTTATTTAGTTATTTAGTTATTTAGTTATTTAGTTATTTAGTTATTTAGTTATTTAGTTATTTAGTTATTTAGTTATTTAGTTATTTAGTTATTTAGTTATTTAGTTATTTAGTTATTTAGTTATTTAGTTATTTAGTTATTTAGTTATTTATTATTTAGTTATTTAGTTATTTAGTTATTTAGTTATTTAGTTATTTAGTTATTTAGTTATTTAGTTATTTAGTTATTTAGTTATTTAGTTATTTAGTTATTTAGTTATTTAGTTATTTAGTTATTTAGTTATTTAGTTATTTAGTTATTTAGTTATTTAGTTATTTAGTTATTTAGTTATTTAGTTATTTAGTTATTTAGTTATTTAGTTATTTAGTTATTTAGTTATTTAGTTATTTAGTTATTAGTTATTTAGTTATTTAGTTATTTAGTTATTTAGTTATTTAGTTATTTAGTTATTTAGTTATTTAGTTATTTAGTTATTTAGTTATTTAGTTATTTAGTTATTTAGTTATTTAGTTATTTAGTTATTTAGTTATTTAGTTATTTAGTTATTTAGTTATTTAGTTATTTAGTTATTTAGTTATTTAGTTATTTAGTTATTTAGTTATTTAGTTATTTAGTTATTTAGTTATTTAGTTATTTAGTTATTTAGTTATTTAGTTATTTAGTTATTTAGTTATTTAGTTATTTAGTTATTTAGTTATTTAGTTATTTAGTTATTTAGTTATTTAGTTATTTAGTTATTTAGTTATTTAGTTATTTAGTTATTTAGTTATTTAGTTATTTAGTTATTTAGTTATTTAGTTATTTAGTTATTTAGTTATTTAGTTATTTAGTTATTTAGTTATTTAGTTATTTAGTTATTTAGTTATTTAGTTATTTAGTTATTTAGTTATTTAGTTATTTAGTTATTTAGTTATTTAGTTATTTAGTTATTTAGTTATTTAGTTATTTAGTTATTTAGTTATTTAGTTATTTAGTTATTTAGTTATTTAGTTATTTAGTTATTTAGTTATTTAGTTATTTAGTTATTTAGTTATTTAGTTATTTAGTTATTTAGTTATTTAGTTATTTAGTTATTTAGTTATTTAGTTATTTAGTTATTTAGTTATTTAGTTATTTAGTTATTTAGTTATTTAGTTATTTAGTTATTTAGTTATTTAGTTATTTAGTTATTTAGTTATTTAGTTATTTAGTTATTTAGTTATTTAGTTATTTAGTTATTTAGTTATTTAGTTATTTAGTTATTTAGTTATTTAGTTATTTAGTTATTTAGTTATTTAGTTATTTAGTTATTTAGTTATTTAGTTATTTAGTTATTTAGTTATTTAGTTATTTAGTTATTTAGTTATTTAGTTATTTAGTTATTTAGTTATTTAGTTATTTAGTTATTTAGTTATTTAGTTATTTAGTTATTTAGTTATTTAGTTATTTAGTTATTTAGTTATTTAGTTATTTAGTTATTTAGTTATTTAGTTATTTAGTTATTTAGTTATTTAGTTATTTAGTTATTTAGTTATTTAGTTATTTAGTTATTTAGTTATTTAGTTATTTAGTTATTTAGTTATTTAGTTATTTAGTTATTTAGTTATTTAGTTATTTAGTTATTTAGTTATTTAGTTATTTAGTTATTTAGTTATTTAGTTATTTAGTTATTTAGTTATTTAGTTATTTAGTTATTTAGTTATTTAGTTATTTAGTTATTTAGTTATTTAGTTATTTAGTTATTTAGTTATTTAGTTATTTAGTTATTTAGTTATTTAGTTATTTAGTTATTTAGTTATTTAGTTATTTAGTTATTTAGTTATTTAGTTATTTAGTTATTTAGTTATTTAGTTATTTAGTTATTTAGTTATTTAGTTATTTAGTTATTTAGTTATTTAGTTATTTAGTTATTTAGTTATTTAGTTATTTAGTTATTTAGTTATTTAGTTATTTAGTTATTTAGTTATTTAGTTATTTAGTTATTTAGTTATTTAGTTATTTAGTTATTTAGTTATTTAGTTATTTAGTTATTTAGTTATTTAGTTATTTAGTTATTTAGTTATTTAGTTATTTAGTTATTTAGTTATTTAGTTATTTAGTTATTTAGTTATTTAGTTATTTAGTTATTTAGTTATTTAGTTATTTAGTTATTTAGTTATTTAGTTATTTAGTTATTTAGTTATTTAGTTATTTAGTTATTTAGTTATTTAGTTATTTAGTTATTTAGTTATTTAGTTATTTAGTTATTTAGTTATTTAGTTATTTAGTTATTTAGTTATTTAGTTATTTAGTTATTTAGTTATTTAGTTATTTAGTTATTTAGTTATTTAGTTATTTAGTTATTTAGTTATTTAGTTATTTAGTTATTTAGTTATTTAGTTATTTAGTTATTTAGTTATTTAGTTATTTAGTTATTTAGTTATTTAGTTATTTAGTTATTTAGTTATTTAGTTATTTAGTTATTTAGTTATTTAGTTATTTAGTTATTTAGTTATTTAGTTATTTAGTTATTTAGTTATTTAGTTATTTAGTTATTTAGTTATTTAGTTATTTAGTTATTTAGTTATTTAGTTATTTAGTTATTTAGTTATTTAGTTATTTAGTTATTTAGTTATTTAGTTATTTAGTTATTTAGTTATTTAGTTATTTAGTTATTTAGTTATTTAGTTATTTAGTTATTTAGTTATTTAGTTATTTAGTTATTTAGTTATTTAGTTATTTAGTTATTTAGTTATTTAGTTATTTAGTTATTTAGTTATTTAGTTATTTAGTTATTTAGTTATTTAGTTATTTAGTTATTTAGTTATTTAGTTATTTAGTTATTTAGTTATTTAGTTATTTAGTTATTTAGTTATTTAGTTATTTAGTTATTTAGTTATTTAGTTATTTAGTTATTTAGTTATTTAGTTATTTAGTTATTTAGTTATTTAGTTATTTAGTTATTTAGTTATTTAGTTATTTAGTTATTTAGTTATTTAGTTATTTAGTTATTTAGTTATTTAGTTATTTAGTTATTTAGTTATTTAGTTATTTAGTTATTTAGTTATTTAGTTATTTAGTTATTTAGTTATTTAGTTATTTAGTTATTTAGTTATTTAGTTATTTAGTTATTTAGTTATTTAGTTATTTAGTTATTTAGTTATTTAGTTATTTAGTTATTTAGTTATTTAGTTATTTAGTTATTTAGTTATTTAGTTATTTAGTTATTTAGTTATTTAGTTATTTAGTTATTTAGTTATTTAGTTATTTAGTTATTTAGTTATTTAGTTATTTAGTTATTTAGTTATTTAGTTATTTAGTTATTTAGTTATTTAGTTATTTAGTTATTTAGTTATTTAGTTATTTAGTTATTTAGTTATTTAGTTATTTAGTTATTTAGTTATTTAGTTATTTAGTTATTTAGTTATTTAGTTATTTAGTTATTTAGTTATTTAGTTATTTAGTTATTTAGTTATTTAGTTATTTAGTTATTTAGTTATTTAGTTATTTAGTTATTTAGTTATTTAGTTATTTAGTTATTTAGTTATTTAGTTATTTAGTTATTTAGTTATTTAGTTATTTAGTTATTTAGTTATTTAGTTATTTAGTTATTTAGTTATTTAGTTATTTAGTTATTTAGTTATTTAGTTATTTAGTTATTTAGTTATTTAGTTATTTAGTTATTTAGTTATTTAGTTATTTAGTTATTTAGTTATTTAGTTATTTAGTTATTTAGTTATTTAGTTATTTAGTTATTTAGTTATTTAGTTATTTAGTTATTTAGTTATTTAGTTATTTAGTTATTTAGTTATTTAGTTATTTAGTTATTTAGTTATTTAGTTATTTAGTTATTTAGTTATTTAGTTATTTAGTTATTTAGTTATTTAGTTATTTAGTTATTTAGTTATTTAGTTATTTAGTTATTTAGTTATTTAGTTATTTAGTTATTTAGTTATTTAGTTATTTAGTTATTTAGTTATTTAGTTATTTAGTTATTTAGTTATTTAGTTATTTAGTTATTTAGTTATTTAGTTATTTAGTTATTTAGTTATTTAGTTATTTAGTTATTTAGTTATTTAGTTATTTAGTTATTTAGTTATTTAGTTATTTAGTTATTTAGTTATTTAGTTATTTAGTTATTTAGTTATTTAGTTATTTAGTTATTTAGTTATTTAGTTATTTAGTTATTTAGTTATTTAGTTATTTAGTTATTTAGTTATTTAGTTATTTAGTTATTTAGTTATTTAGTTATTTAGTTATTTAGTTATTTAGTTATTTAGTTATTTAGTTATTTAGTTATTTAGTTATTTAGTTATTTAGTTATTTAGTTATTTAGTTATTTAGTTATTTAGTTATTTAGTTATTTAGTTATTTAGTTATTTAGTTATTTAGTTATTTAGTTATTTAGTTATTTAGTTATTTAGTTATTTAGTTATTTAGTTATTTAGTTATTTAGTTATTTAGTTATTTAGTTATTTAGTTATTTAGTTATTTAGTTATTTAGTTATTTAGTTATTTAGTTATTTAGTTATTTAGTTATTTAGTTATTTAGTTATTTAGTTATTTAGTTATTTAGTTATTTAGTTATTTAGTTATTTAGTTATTTAGTTATTTAGTTATTTAGTTATTTAGTTATTTAGTTATTTAGTTATTTAGTTATTTAGTTATTTAGTTATTTAGTTATTTAGTTATTTAGTTATTTAGTTATTTAGTTATTTAGTTATTTAGTTATTTAGTTATTTAGTTATTTAGTTATTTAGTTATTTAGTTATTTAGTTATTTAGTTATTTAGTTATTTAGTTATTTAGTTATTTAGTTATTTAGTTATTTAGTTATTTAGTTATTTAGTTATTTAGTTATTTAGTTATTTAGTTATTTAGTTATTTAGTTATTTAGTTATTTAGTTATTTAGTTATTTAGTTATTTAGTTATTTAGTTATTTAGTTATTTAGTTATTTAGTTATTTAGTTATTTAGTTATTTAGTTATTTAGTTATTTAGTTATTTAGTTATTTAGTTATTTAGTTATTTAGTTATTTAGTTATTTAGTTATTTAGTTATTTAGTTATTTAGTTATTTAGTTATTTAGTTATTTAGTTATTTAGTTATTTAGTTATTTAGTTATTTAGTTATTTAGTTATTTAGTTATTTAGTTATTTAGTTATTTAGTTATTTAGTTATTTAGTTATTTAGTTATTTAGTTATTTAGTTATTTAGTTATTTAGTTATTTAGTTATTTAGTTATTTAGTTATTTAGTTATTTAGTTATTTAGTTATTTAGTTATTTAGTTATTTAGTTATTTAGTTATTTAGTTATTTAGTTATTTAGTTATTTAGTTATTTAGTTATTTAGTTATTTAGTTATTTAGTTATTTAGTTATTTAGTTATTTAGTTATTTAGTTATTTAGTTATTTAGTTATTTAGTTATTTAGTTATTTAGTTATTTAGTTATTTAGTTATTTAGTTATTTAGTTATTTAGTTATTTAGTTATTTAGTTATTTAGTTATTTAGTTATTTAGTTATTTAGTTATTTAGTTATTTAGTTATTTAGTTATTTAGTTATTTAGTTATTTAGTTATTTAGTTATTTAGTTATTTAGTTATTTAGTTATTTAGTTATTTAGTTATTTAGTTATTTAGTTATTTAGTTATTTAGTTATTTAGTTATTTAGTTATTTAGTTATTTAGTTATTTAGTTATTTAGTTATTTAGTTATTTAGTTATTTAGTTATTTAGTTATTTAGTTATTTAGTTATTTAGTTATTTAGTTATTTAGTTATTTAGTTATTTAGTTATTTAGTTATTTAGTTATTTAGTTATTTAGTTATTTAGTTATTTAGTTATTTAGTTATTTAGTTATTTAGTTATTTAGTTATTTAGTTATTTAGTTATTTAGTTATTTAGTTATTTAGTTATTTAGTTATTTAGTTATTTAGTTATTTAGTTATTTAGTTATTTAGTTATTTAGTTATTTAGTTATTTAGTTATTTAGTTATTTAGTTATTTAGTTATTTAGTTATTTAGTTATTTAGTTATTTAGTTATTTAGTTATTTAGTTATTTAGTTATTTAGTTATTTAGTTATTTAGTTATTTAGTTATTTAGTTATTTAGTTATTTAGTTATTTAGTTATTTAGTTATTTAGTTATTTAGTTATTTAGTTATTTAGTTATTTAGTTATTTAGTTATTTAGTTATTTAGTTATTTAGTTATTTAGTTATTTAGTTATTTAGTTATTTAGTTATTTAGTTATTTAGTTATTTAGTTATTTAGTTATTTAGTTATTTAGTTATTTAGTTATTTAGTTATTTAGTTATTTAGTTATTTAGTTATTTAGTTATTTAGTTATTTAGTTATTTAGTTATTTAGTTATTTAGTTATTTAGTTATTTAGTTATTTAGTTATTTAGTTATTTAGTTATTTAGTTATTTAGTTATTTAGTTATTTAGTTATTTAGTTATTTAGTTATTTAGTTATTTAGTTATTTAGTTATTTAGTTATTTAGTTATTTAGTTATTTAGTTATTTAGTTATTTAGTTATTTAGTTATTTAGTTATTTAGTTATTTAGTTATTTAGTTATTTAGTTATTTAGTTATTTAGTTATTTAGTTATTTAGTTATTTAGTTATTTAGTTATTTAGTTATTTAGTTATTTAGTTATTTAGTTATTTAGTTATTTAGTTATTTAGTTATTTAGTTATTTAGTTATTTAGTTATTTAGTTATTTAGTTATTTAGTTATTTAGTTATTTAGTTATTTAGTTATTTAGTTATTTAGTTATTTAGTTATTTAGTTATTTAGTTATTTAGTTATTTAGTTATTTAGTTATTTAGTTATTTAGTTATTTAGTTATTTAGTTATTTAGTTATTTAGTTATTTAGTTATTTAGTTATTTAGTTATTTAGTTATTTAGTTATTTAGTTATTTAGTTATTTAGTTATTTAGTTATTTAGTTATTTAGTTATTTAGTTATTTAGTTATTTAGTTATTTAGTTATTTAGTTATTTAGTTATTTAGTTATTTAGTTATTTAGTTATTTAGTTATTTAGTTATTTAGTTATTTAGTTATTTAGTTATTTAGTTATTTAGTTATTTAGTTATTTAGTTATTTAGTTATTTAGTTATTTAGTTATTTAGTTATTTAGTTATTTAGTTATTTAGTTATTTAGTTATTTAGTTATTTAGTTATTTAGTTATTTAGTTATTTAGTTATTTAGTTATTTAGTTATTTAGTTATTTAGTTATTTAGTTATTTAGTTATTTAGTTATTTAGTTATTTAGTTATTTAGTTATTTAGTTATTTAGTTATTTAGTTATTTAGTTATTTAGTTATTTAGTTATTTAGTTATTTAGTTATTTAGTTATTTAGTTATTTAGTTATTTAGTTATTTAGTTATTTAGTTATTTAGTTATTTAGTTATTTAGTTATTTAGTTATTTAGTTATTTAGTTATTTAGTTATTTAGTTATTTAGTTATTTAGTTATTTAGTTATTTAGTTATTTAGTTATTTAGTTATTTAGTTATTTAGTTATTTAGTTATTTAGTTATTTAGTTATTTAGTTATTTAGTTATTTAGTTATTTAGTTATTTAGTTATTTAGTTATTTAGTTATTTAGTTATTTAGTTATTTAGTTATTTAGTTATTTAGTTATTTAGTTATTTAGTTATTTAGTTATTTAGTTATTTAGTTATTTAGTTATTTAGTTATTTAGTTATTTAGTTATTTAGTTATTTAGTTATTTAGTTATTTAGTTATTTAGTTATTTAGTTATTTAGTTATTTAGTTATTTAGTTATTTAGTTATTTAGTTATTTAGTTATTTAGTTATTTAGTTATTTAGTTATTTAGTTATTTAGTTATTTAGTTATTTAGTTATTTAGTTATTTAGTTATTTAGTTATTTAGTTATTTAGTTATTTAGTTATTTAGTTATTTAGTTATTTAGTTATTTAGTTATTTAGTTATTTAGTTATTTAGTTATTTAGTTATTTAGTTATTTAGTTATTTAGTTATTTAGTTATTTAGTTATTTAGTTATTTAGTTATTTAGTTATTTAGTTATTTAGTTATTTAGTTATTTAGTTATTTAGTTATTTAGTTATTTAGTTATTTAGTTATTTAGTTATTTAGTTATTTAGTTATTTAGTTATTTAGTTATTTAGTTATTTAGTTATTTAGTTATTTAGTTATTTAGTTATTTAGTTATTTAGTTATTTAGTTATTTAGTTATTTAGTTATTTAGTTATTTAGTTATTTAGTTATTTAGTTATTTAGTTATTTAGTTATTTAGTTATTTAGTTATTTAGTTATTTAGTTATTTAGTTATTTAGTTATTTAGTTATTTAGTTATTTAGTTATTTAGTTATTTAGTTATTTAGTTATTTAGTTATTTAGTTATTTAGTTATTTAGTTATTTAGTTATTTAGTTATTTAGTTATTTAGTTATTTAGTTATTTAGTTATTTAGTTATTTAGTTATTTAGTTATTTAGTTATTTAGTTATTTAGTTATTTAGTTATTTAGTTATTTAGTTATTTAGTTATTTAGTTATTTAGTTATTTAGTTATTTAGTTATTTAGTTATTTAGTTATTTAGTTATTTAGTTATTTAGTTATTTAGTTATTTAGTTATTTAGTTATTTAGTTATTTAGTTATTTAGTTATTTAGTTATTTAGTTATTTAGTTATTTAGTTATTTAGTTATTTAGTTATTTAGTTATTTAGTTATTTAGTTATTTAGTTATTTAGTTATTTAGTTATTTAGTTATTTAGTTATTTAGTTATTTAGTTATTTAGTTATTTAGTTATTTAGTTATTTAGTTATTTAGTTATTTAGTTATTTAGTTATTTAGTTATTTAGTTATTTAGTTATTTAGTTATTTAGTTATTTAGTTATTTAGTTATTTAGTTATTTAGTTATTTAGTTATTTAGTTATTTAGTTATTTAGTTATTTAGTTATTTAGTTATTTAGTTATTTAGTTATTTAGTTATTTAGTTATTTAGTTATTTAGTTATTTAGTTATTTAGTTATTTAGTTATTTAGTTATTTAGTTATTTAGTTATTTAGTTATTTAGTTATTTAGTTATTTAGTTATTTAGTTATTTAGTTATTTAGTTATTTAGTTATTTAGTTATTTAGTTATTTAGTTATTTAGTTATTTAGTTATTTAGTTATTTAGTTATTTAGTTATTTAGTTATTTAGTTATTTAGTTATTTAGTTATTTAGTTATTTAGTTATTTAGTTATTTAGTTATTTAGTTATTTAGTTATTTAGTTATTTAGTTATTTAGTTATTTAGTTATTTAGTTATTTAGTTATTTAGTTATTTAGTTATTTAGTTATTTAGTTATTTAGTTATTTAGTTATTTAGTTATTTAGTTATTTAGTTATTTAGTTATTTAGTTATTTAGTTATTTAGTTATTTAGTTATTTAGTTATTTAGTTATTTAGTTATTTAGTTATTTAGTTATTTAGTTATTTAGTTATTTAGTTATTTAGTTATTTAGTTATTTAGTTATTTAGTTATTTAGTTATTTAGTTATTTAGTTATTTAGTTATTTAGTTATTTAGTTATTTAGTTATTTAGTTATTTAGTTATTTAGTTATTTAGTTATTTAGTTATTTAGTTATTTAGTTATTTAGTTATTTAGTTATTTAGTTATTTAGTTATTTAGTTATTTAGTTATTTAGTTATTTAGTTATTTAGTTATTTAGTTATTTAGTTATTTAGTTATTTAGTTATTTAGTTATTTAGTTATTTAGTTATTTAGTTATTTAGTTATTTAGTTATTTAGTTATTTAGTTATTTAGTTATTTAGTTATTTAGTTATTTAGTTATTTAGTTATTTAGTTATTTAGTTATTTAGTTATTTAGTTATTTAGTTATTTAGTTATTTAGTTATTTAGTTATTTAGTTATTTAGTTATTTAGTTATTTAGTTATTTAGTTATTTAGTTATTTAGTTATTTAGTTATTTAGTTATTTAGTTATTTAGTTATTTAGTTATTTAGTTATTTAGTTATTTAGTTATTTAGTTATTTAGTTATTTAGTTATTTAGTTATTTAGTTATTTAGTTATTTAGTTATTTAGTTATTTAGTTATTTAGTTATTTAGTTATTTAGTTATTTAGTTATTTAGTTATTTAGTTATTTAGTTATTTAGTTATTTAGTTATTTAGTTATTTAGTTATTTAGTTATTTAGTTATTTAGTTATTTAGTTATTTAGTTATTTAGTTATTTAGTTATTTAGTTATTTAGTTATTTAGTTATTTAGTTATTTAGTTATTTAGTTATTTAGTTATTTAGTTATTTAGTTATTTAGTTATTTAGTTATTTAGTTATTTAGTTATTTAGTTATTTAGTTATTTAGTTATTTAGTTATTTAGTTATTTAGTTATTTAGTTATTTAGTTATTTAGTTATTTAGTTATTTAGTTATTTAGTTATTTAGTTATTTAGTTATTTAGTTATTTAGTTATTTAGTTATTTAGTTATTTAGTTATTTAGTTATTTAGTTATTTAGTTATTTAGTTATTTAGTTATTTAGTTATTTAGTTATTTAGTTATTTAGTTATTTAGTTATTTAGTTATTTAGTTATTTAGTTATTTAGTTATTTAGTTATTTAGTTATTTAGTTATTTAGTTATTTAGTTATTTAGTTATTTAGTTATTTAGTTATTTAGTTATTTAGTTATTTAGTTATTTAGTTATTTAGTTATTTAGTTATTTAGTTATTTAGTTATTTAGTTATTTAGTTATTTAGTTATTTAGTTATTTAGTTATTTAGTTATTTAGTTATTTAGTTATTTAGTTATTTAGTTATTTAGTTATTTAGTTATTTAGTTATTTAGTTATTTAGTTATTTAGTTATTTAGTTATTTAGTTATTTAGTTATTTAGTTATTTAGTTATTTAGTTATTTAGTTATTTAGTTATTTAGTTATTTAGTTATTTAGTTATTTAGTTATTTAGTTATTTAGTTATTTAGTTATTTAGTTATTTAGTTATTTAGTTATTTAGTTATTTAGTTATTTAGTTATTTAGTTATTTAGTTATTTAGTTATTTAGTTATTTAGTTATTTAGTTATTTAGTTATTTAGTTATTTAGTTATTTAGTTATTTAGTTATTTAGTTATTTAGTTATTTAGTTATTTAGTTATTTAGTTATTTAGTTATTTAGTTATTTAGTTATTTAGTTATTTAGTTATTTAGTTATTTAGTTATTTAGTTATTTAGTTATTTAGTTATTTAGTTATTTAGTTATTTAGTTATTTAGTTATTTAGTTATTTAGTTATTTAGTTATTTAGTTATTTAGTTATTTAGTTATTTAGTTATTTAGTTATTTAGTTATTTAGTTATTTAGTTATTTAGTTATTTAGTTATTTAGTTATTTAGTTATTTAGTTATTTAGTTATTTAGTTATTTAGTTATTTAGTTATTTAGTTATTTAGTTATTTAGTTATTTAGTTATTTAGTTATTTAGTTATTTAGTTATTTAGTTATTTAGTTATTTAGTTATTTAGTTATTTAGTTATTTAGTTATTTAGTTATTTAGTTATTTAGTTATTTAGTTATTTAGTTATTTAGTTATTTAGTTATTTAGTTATTTAGTTATTTAGTTATTTAGTTATTTAGTTATTTAGTTATTTAGTTATTTAGTTATTTAGTTATTTAGTTATTTAGTTATTTAGTTATTTTTTTTTTTTTTTTTTTATTGAATTGCGGATCGACGTCTAAGGTCATTACCGCTTGTACAAGTGAAGTTCAAATATATAGAAAATCGTATTTTGTAACATGAAAAAATAATAAATTATAAAAAATGAACCAATTAAGAGGATATAAAATAAGAGATTTAATCTGGTTTGAGTATAAATATATATATACAGTAATGTTAACACATTCGAGAAAACGTTGTACTATTAAAAATATCCGAAAATATCAGCTTTAGCATAAATAAAGCGTAAAGAAAAATGTTACACTTCCTCATGTGTGGAAGAACATTGCACAGTTGGCATGTGCAGAAACCAGTCAAGAACTGAGGTCTTTTATAGGAACTACAAAAACCGCAGCCTCGGCTGCTAAATAGTGCGGAATGCTAATAAATGAATAAAAATAAAATGGAAATAAGAATATTAACATTTATAAAAGAGAACCCTTTCATATTTGCGCAAACAAATCAGCTGCTCTCAGAAATGAGAGCAATTTGCAAATGCTTGTTGCATTATTGGATAAAGAAATCTCCATGGGATCCTCAATACCAGCATTGCGACGATGTAAATTGTAGCTAGGACACTGCTCGAAAATATGTTCGAGAGTGAGCCTAGTGTTACAAGTGGCGCAGAACGGTGGTTGTTCTCCTAGTAACAGGTACACGTGAGTGAGACAAGTATGGCCTAATCTCAGACGAGAGATGACCACTTGCTCACACCTTGTTAGGCGGAGCGGTGATGTCCACCGCTCCACTGACAACTTTACACGTCGCAATTTGCTCGTAGATAAATTCCACTCCTCCTGCCATAACTTAAGACAATACCCAGTCACAGACCTCAACACATCATCGGTGCGCAATGGCTGACGGACAACATAGTTGCCGTTAGCTGCTCCGAGAGCAGCTCGGTCGGCGCGGTGATTGCCGGGTATCCCAGCATGTCCAGGTATCCACATTAGTACGACATCTCTCTCTAGCTCCCGTAACCTATCGATTTCTTCGCGGATATCCAAAACGGTTGGATCTGTGGAGAATCTGCTACCGATGCCTAAGATGGAACTTAAGGAATCAGTGCAGATGAGCAGGTGACGATGCTCTTCGATAGATTGACGAGAGTGTCGAAGAGAGTAGAGAATACCATATAACTCGGCAGTGTACACCGAGCATATGGGTGCCAGTGTGAACGACTGGGACACGCCGTCAGTCACAAAAGCGCAGCCTGTACCGGAGTCTGTCTTGGAGCCATCAGTATATGTGTGTTGAAAGTCTGTGTATTGTTGCAATTGAAAGAAGAATTCAATCAAGTATATGGCATTTGGAGTGGAATCTTTTGGCAGGTTGGTAAGCACTAAGTTTTTCTTAATATGGAGGGAAGCCCATGGAGGTACTTCACCATAAATGCGGTGTAAGACCGGCCCTTGGTTGCTTATTATAGTGTTTAACAACCGTGGGAGCTTAAGAGCGAGAGGGTAGAGGAAAGTTGAACTGTTTCTGTACAGTTGGTCTAACTCGTAATTGTTATCAAAAACTGGATAATTTATGTGCTGTGTGAGCGAAAGGACTTTACAAACGTACCGCAAACCAAGTTTGATGTACCTTATGTGAAGTGGCGGTACACCGGCTTCACAGTGAAGGCTTGGAATTGGGGTAGTTCTGAACGCACCGGTGACTGTTCGAATGCCAGCATTATGCACGCTATCTAGCTTCTTCAAGTGATGAGGACTAGCAGTATACATAATGATAGCACCGAAGTCTATCTTGGACAGAACCAGACTGGTGTACAGGCGCAGCAAAGAGTCCCTTTCGGCTCCCCATTTTGTGGAGGCAATACACTTGATTGCATTCAATGTCATTCTGCACTGCGCAGAAACAGTGTTGATGTGTTTCAATAGTAAGAAACGTCTGTCGAAAATTAAACCCAAAAACTTCACCTCATCTACAATCCGCACTGGTCTGTTGTAAAGCGTCACAACAGGACAGTTGTGTGCTTTGCGTTGTCGACAAAAATCGATAGCACATGTCTTTTCCGTAGAGAAACGGAAACCACGGTCGGATGCGGCCAGAGAAACAATGTCTACAGCCTGCTGTAATCTCTCCTGACAAAGAGCGAGAGATTGAGACGAAGTGAAGAGGGTGAGGTCGTCAACATATAAACAATAATCAACGGTATTGGGGATGGTAGAAACGATGTCGTTGATTGCAATCAAGAATAATGTTATACTTATGGAAGAACCTTGGGGAATACCGTTTTGCAGCGGTCGTGTAGAAGAGAGACTTTCTCCAACTCGGACCCTAAATGAGCGGCTACAAAGAAAGTTTTCAATGAATTGAGGCAGATGGCCTCGTAAACCCCAGTTGTGCAATTTTCGTAGTATTCCATATCTCCAGGTCATGTCGAACGCTTTCTCTAGATCGAAAAACACAGCAACCATATGGTTGCGTTTTAAGATACTAGACTGAATGGCGTTAGTCAAATACACATGAAGGTCAGTGGTAGAATGGTGCTGACGAGATCCACATTGATGTTTGTTGATGAGATTGCGAGATTCTAGAAACCAGCTGAGCCGGAAATTGATCATACGTTCATATACCTTTGACAGATGGCACGTCAAAGATATAGGACGATAACTAGATGCAAGAGACACTTCTTTTCCCTTTTTCAGAATCGGTATAATTATTGCTTCACGCCAAACGTCTGGATAGATATTTTCAACCCAAAGATGGTTAAGAAATTTCACTATTCTTTGCTTAAAATGGTCGGGTAGATGTCGAAGCATTGCGTAAGCGATGTCGTCATGCCCGACAGAAGTGTTTGCAGTACGACTGAGTGCAAATTCGAATTCGTCGAAAGAAAAGCTAGAATTGTACAACTCAGAGTTATCCGAGTTAAAGTCAAGTGGAACCTCCTCAGACGCTTTTACGCGCAAAAAATGAAGTGAATAATTGTCCGAATTGCTAACAGCCTCAAACTGGTCTGCTAAAATCTCACAAATCTCATCTCTACTAGTGTGTACTTGGTCATTGGCCTGGAGCATTGGAATATGGGAACTTTTCTTGTAGCCGTTCATATATCTGATTTTCTTCCAAAGTATAGTTTGGTCGGAATCAGTGCCGATTGAAGAAACAAAACCACGCCAAGACTCAGTTTTAGACTTAATAATTGTACGTCTTGCTTGCGCACGTGCTTTCTTAAAAGCAATTTGTTGTGCAAGTGTCGGATTTTTCCGATACACTTTTAGCGCGCGTTTTTTTGCACGAATATCGGCAGCAACTTGAGCATTCCACCAGGGAACTGACCTCGTCCTAGGTCGACCAGAAGATTTCGGTATAGAAACCGAAGCGGAAAACAGAATACAATCAGAAAGATGTTGTAACTCGACATGTGAATCTGATGATGGATCGGGAAGCTTTAGGTTGTTCCTAAATGCTTTCCAATCCGCCAGATCAAACAACCATCTTCTTGTTGATGTTTGATCATCAGAAACAGTATTAGTAAGAAACGACACAAGAATGGGAAAATGGTCACTGTAATGGGCATCATCAACTACCTGCCACTGAAGATGGGCGGCTAGCAATGAAGTAGAAAACGATAAGTCGATTGCCGAAAAACTTCTTGATCTCATATTAATGTACGTGGCAGAGCCAGTATTGAGAAGTGTGACATCATTGTCGTCCAAGAAGCTTTCGACAATTCGACCACGGGCATCTGTGCTAACAGAACCCCAGAGTTTGTTGTGAGCATTGAAGTCGCCAACAAGAATAAAAGGAGTCGGAAGTTGTCGTACCAAATCCTCAAGGTCATTTAAGTTCCAATTGCCGTCTGGAAGGTAGACGTTGCAAATTGTGATCTTACGAGGTGAGAATAATTGGCATGCTACTGCCTGTTGCCTAGTCCTTATGTTGCAGTCCTTAAAAGGGACAGAAGACTCGAGGACAATTGCAACGCCACCATGGGCACGACCAATGGGATCAACGTCTTTGCGGAATATGTTATATCCTCGCAAGTTAAAAGAATCAAGAGGTTTTAAGTGACTCTCCTGGATGCAAACTACTCTGGGGTTATGTTCAGCCATTAAAAGTTTTAACTCAGCTAGGTGGTTGACGATTCCATTACAATTCCATTGGATGATAAATGAGGTGGACATAAATTATGAATTGGAAATACAGAAAAGAAAAAAGTCAGAAAGAGAAGGCTGACTTTTGAGGAAAACCCAAAGAGTGTTAAATTTTCGGGTTCCTCGGTTTGCCCTTAACCCACCCACGCCTATCTTTGGGCTTTCGAGCGTTTTTGATCGCCTCATTATCAATCGACATCGCGCTTGATTCTGAGTCGGATAGGGGAATATTTTTATCCTGTCCTGATAGAACAGGAGCAGGCGATTGCATGACATTGAGAATTGGAAGAGTGGTTGAAAGTAAGGGTGCATCTGGCAAAACAGGTCCTGGCACATTTGGAAGTAACGGTTTTGCTGATATACAAGTGGATGTGGTTGTGGAAGGTGTAACAATGCTCATAATGGCGGCTAGGTTTGTCGTAATAGCGTCGGTTATCATTTTTTTAATTTCTGGTATAAGAAGAGCTGCGATATCATTTACGGATGGCGCGGGTGATGTAGGCTTAGCTGCAACAACTTTCGCAAAGCTCAACCCAGAGACTGGGGAGTTCTGCCGCATAAAAGCTCTAGCTTCCGGGTAGCTACAATTGTTCAAAGTTTTGTATTTAACGATAGCATACTCTTCTTTGAATTTGGAGCAGTTTCTCGACAGCGCGAGATGACTCTCTCCACAATTCACGCACTTAACAGGGTCGGAACATCGCTCTTCTTCGTGTGGTGCTTTGCCGCAAATACAAATTTTAGTCTCCTTGCAAGTTTTAGAAGAGTGCCCGAATTTTTGGCAATTAAAACACCGCATTGGGTTTGGTATGTATGGCCTGACAGGCAAACTGTACATGGCCACACGAATCTTCTCTGGCAATTTATGCAGTGAAAAAGAAACAATAATAGAAGCAGTATTCTCGACTACGCAACTGACTTTACGTGTAATCCGCCTGACCTCGGATACACCTTGCGCCTTTAATTCAGAGCAAAGCTCGTCAGTCGTACAGTTCAATAAATCCCGACAAGTTATTACACCCTTGACGGTATTTAGGGTAGCGTGAGAAATAATTTCCACTGAAAAATCAGAAAATACTGTGGTTTGCAGTAATCGTGTCGCTTGTTTCGCCGACTTTGTTTCGACCAACAAACCGTCTTTAATTTTTTTTACAGACTGTACCTCACCAACCAGACTATACAACTGTTTACTAATCAAAAAGGGGCTGACTTTGAAAAAGTCAGTTCCATCCTTTTTTTTGATGACCAGAAACCGGGGTGATTGACCTACCGTCAACTGGCTCATCATTTTCTGCTTTTTAGCAGGGTTAGAATGAACGGAGGGGTCGCCCCCTCCGTCGAACACCCCGTCCGCCAACGCGGGCAGTTAAAAAAGAAAGAAAATAAAAAAACACACCCGGAATTTAGAGATTGTAGCCTAAACTACGAAAAAGAAACACTGTTTATTCAAAATGAACAAAAAAGCGAACGAAAACAGTCGATAAACGACCAAAACAACACCATACAAAGCAATATAAACACAAACGAACGAGAAAAAACCTAAGTTCAAACACGAAATTTGTTTGTTTACAATTGAAATGTATTCGCACAGAGCTCACGTGAAGAACGTCCGTTCACTCTGGCATCAAGTACACGACTATTTAGTTATTTAGTTATTTAGTTATTTAGTTATTTAGTTATTTAGTTATTTAGTTATTTAGTTATTTAGTTATTTAGTTATTTAGTTATTTAGTTATTTAGTTATTTAGTTATTTAGTTATTTAGTTATTTAGTTATTTAGTTATTTAGTTATTTAGTTATTTAGTTATTTAGTTATTTAGTTATTTAGTTATTTAGTTATTTAGTTATTTAGTTATTTAGTTATTTAGTTATTTAGTTATTTAGTTATTTAGTTATTTAGTTATTTAGTTATTTAGTTATTTAGTTATTTAGTTATTTAGTTATTTAGTTATTTAGTTATTTAGTTATTTAGTTATTTAGTTATTTAGTTATTTAGTTATTTAGTTATTTAGTTATTTAGTTATTTAGTTATTTAGTTATTTAGTTATTTAGTTATTTAGTTATTTAGTTATTTAGTTATTTAGTTATTTAGTTATTTAGTTATTTAGTTATTTAGTTATTTAGTTATTTAGTTATTTAGTTATTTAGTTATTTAGTTATTTAGTTATTTAGTTATTTAGTTATTTAGTTATTTAGTTATTTAGTTATTTAGTTATTTAGTTATTTAGTTATTTAGTTATTTAGTTATTTAGTTATTTAGTTATTTAGTTATTTAGTTATTTAGTTATTTAGTTATTTAGTTATTTAGTTATTTAGTTATTTAGTTATTTAGTTATTTAGTTATTTAGTTATTTAGTTATTTAGTTATTTAGTTATTTAGTTATTTAGTTATTTAGTTATTTAGTTATTTAGTTATTTAGTTATTTAGTTATTTAGTTATTTAGTTATTTAGTTATTTAGTTATTTAGTTATTTAGTTATTTAGTTATTTAGTTATTTAGTTATTTAGTTATTTAGTTATTTAGTTATTTAGTTATTTAGTTATTTAGTTATTTAGTTATTTAGTTATTTAGTTATTTAGTTATTTAGTTATTTAGTTATTTAGTTATTTAGTTATTTAGTTATTTAGTTATTTAGTTATTTAGTTATTTAGTTATTTAGTTATTTAGTTATTTAGTTATTTAGTTATTTAGTTATTTAGTTATTTAGTTATTTAGTTATTTAGTTATTTAGTTATTTAGTTATTTAGTTATTTAGTTATTTAGTTATTTAGTTATTTAGTTATTTAGTTATTTAGTTATTTAGTTATTTAGTTATTTAGTTATTTAGTTATTTAGTTATTTAGTTATTTAGTTATTTAGTTATTTAGTTATTTAGTTATTTAGTTATTTAGTTATTTAGTTATTTAGTTATTTAGTTATTTAGTTATTTAGTTATTTAGTTATTTAGTTATTTAGTTATTTAGTTATTTAGTTATTTAGTTATTTAGTTATTTAGTTATTTAGTTATTTAGTTATTTAGTTATTTAGTTATTTAGTTATTTAGTTATTTAGTTATTTAGTTATTTAGTTATTTAGTTATTTAGTTATTTAGTTATTTAGTTATTTAGTTATTTAGTTATTTAGTTATTTAGTTATTTAGTTATTTAGTTATTTAGTTATTTAGTTATTTAGTTATTTAGTTATTTAGTTATTTAGTTATTTAGTTATTTAGTTATTTAGTTATTTAGTTATTTAGTTATTTAGTTATTTAGTTATTTTAGTTATTTAGTTATTTAGTTATTTAGTTATTTAGTTATTTAGTTATTTAGTTTATTTAGTTATTTAGTTATTTAGTTATTTAGTTATTTAGTTATTTAGTTATTTAGTTATTTAGTTGTTTAGTTAGTTTAGTTAGTTATTTAGTTATTTAGTTATTTAGTTATTTAGTTATTTAGTTATTTAGTTATTTAGTTATTTAGTTATTTAGTTATTTAGTTATTTAGTTATTTAGTTATTTAGTTATTTAGTTATTTAGTTATTTAGTTTTTTTGTTATTTAGTTATTTAGTTATTTAGTTATTTAGTTATTTAGTTATTTAGTTATTTAGTTATTTAGTTATTTTAGTTATTTAGTTATTTAGTTATTTAGTTATTTAGTTATTTAGTTATTTAGTTATTTTAGTTATTTAGTTATTTAGTTATTTAGTTATTTAGTTATTTAGTTATTTTAGTTATTTAGTTATTTAGTTATTTAGTTATTTAGTTATTTAGTTGTTATTTAGTTATTTAGTTATTTAGTTATTTAGTTATTTAGTTATTTAGTTATTTAGTTATTTAGTTATTTAGTTATTTAGTTATTTAGTTATTTAGTTATTTAGTTATTTAGTTATTTAGTTATTTAGTTATTTAGTTATTTTTAGTTATTTAGTTATTTAGTTATTTGTTATTTAGTTATTTAGTTATTTAGTTATTTAGTTATTTAGTTATTTAGTTATTTAGTTATTTAGTTATTTAGTTATTTAGTTATTTAGTTATTTAGTTATTAGTTATTTAGTTATTTAGTTATTTAGTTATTTAGTTATTTAGTTATTTAGTTATTTAGTTATTTAGTTATTTAGTTATTTAGTTATTTAGTTATTTAGTTATTTAGTTATTTAGTTATTTAGTTATTTAGTTATTTAGTTATTTAGTTATTTAGTTATTTAGTTATTTAGTTATTTAGTTATTTAGTTATTTAGTTATTTAGTTTTTTAGTTATTTAGTTATTTAGTTATTTAGTTATTTAGTTATTTAGTTATTTAGTTATTTAGTTATTAGTTATTTAGTTATTTAGTTATTTAGTTATTTAGTTATTTAGTTATTTAGTTATTTAGTTATTTAGTTATTTAGTTATTTAGTTATTTAGTTATTTAGTTATTTAGTTATTTAGTTATTTAGTTATTTAGTTATTTAGTTATTTAGTTATTTAGTTATTTTAGTTATTTAGTTATTTAGTTATTTAGTTATTTAGTTATTTAGTTATTTAGTTATTTAGTTATTTAGTTATTTAGTTATTTAGTTATTTAGTTATTTAGTTATTTAGTTATTTAGTTATTTAGTTATTTAGTTATTTAGTTATTTAGTTATTTAGTTATTTAGTTATTTAGTTATTTAGTTATTTAGTTATTTAGTTATTTAGTTATTTAGTTATTTAGTTATTTAGTTATTTAGTTATTTAGTTATTTAGTTATTTAGTTATTTTAGTTATTTAGTTATTAGTTATTTAGTTATTTAGTTATTTAGTTATTTAGTTATTTAGTTATTTAGTTATTTAGTTATTTAGTTATTTAGTTATTTAGTTATTTAGTTATTTAGTTATTTAGTTATTTAGTTATTTAGTTATTTAGTTATTTAGTTATTTAGTTATTTAGTTATTTAGTTATTTAGTTATTTATTTAGTTATTTAGTTATTTAGTTATTTGTTATTTAGTTATTTAGTTATTTAGTTATTTAGTTATTTAGTTATTAGTTATTTAGTTATTTAGTTATTAGTTATTTAGTTATTTAGTTATTTAGTTATTTAGTTATTTAGTTATTTAGTTATTAGTTATTTAGTTATTTAGTTATTTAGTTATTTAGTTATTTAGTTATTTAGTTATTTAGTTATTTAGTTATTTAGTTATTTAGTTATTTAGTTATTTAGTTATTTAGTTATTTAGTTATTTAGTTATTTAGTTATTTAGTTATTTAGTTATTTAGTTATTTAGTTATTTAGTTATTTAGTTATTAGTTATTTAGTTATTTAGTTATTTAGTTATTTAGTTATTTAGTTATTTGTTATTTAGTTATTTAGTTATTTAGTTTATTTAGTTATTTAGTTATTTAGTATTTTTGTTATTAGTTATTTAGTTATTTAGTTATTTAGTTATTTAGTTATTTAGTTATTTAGTTATTTAGTTATTTAGTTATTTAGTTATTTAGTTATTTAGTTATTTAGTTATTTAGTTATTTAGTTATTTAGTTATTTAGTTATTTAGTTAGTTTTGTTAGTTTAGTTATTTAGTTATTTAGTTATTTAGTTATTAGTTTAGTTATTTAGTTATTTAGTTATTAGTTATTTAGTTATTTAGTTATTTAGTTATTTAGTTATTTAGTTATTTAGTTATTTAGTTATTTAGTTATTTAGTTATTTAGTTATTTAGTTATTTTGTTATTTAGTTATTAGTTATTTAGTTTTTTAGTTATTTATTATTTATTTATTTAGTTATTTAGTTTTTAGTTTTTAGTTATTTAGTTATTTAGTTATTTAGTTATTTAGTTTTTAGTTTTTAGTTATTTAAATATTTAGGTTATTCTAGTTATTTAGTTAATTAGTTATTTAGTTATTTAGTTATAGTTTAGTTATTTAGTTATTCTAGTTATTATTTAGTTATTTAGTTATTTAGTTATTTAGTTATTTAGTTATTTAGTTATTTAGTTATTTAGTTATTTAGTTATTTAGTTATTTAGTTATTTAGTTATTTAGTTATTTAGTTATTTAGTTATTTAGTTATTTAGTTATTTAGTTATTTAGTTATTTAGTTATTTAGTTATTTAGTTATTTAGTTATTTAGTTATTTAGTTATTTAGTTATTTAGTTATTTAGTTATTTAGTTATTTAGTTATTTAGTTATTTAGTTATTTAGTTATTTAGTTATTTAGTTATTTAGTTATTTAGTTATTTAGTTATTTAGTTATTTAGTTATTTAGTTATTTAGTTATTTAGTTATTTAGTTATTTAGTTATTTAGTTATTTAGTTATTTAGTTATTTAGTTATTTAGTTATTTAGTTATTTAGTTATTTAGTTATTTAGTTATTTAGTTATTTAGTTATTTAGTTATTTAGTTATTTAGTTATTTAGTTATTTAGTTATTTAGTTATTTAGTTATTTAGTTATTTAGTTATTTAGTTATTTAGTTATTTAGTTATTTAGTTATTTAGTTATTTAGTTATTTAGTTATTTAGTTATTTAGTTATTTAGTTATTTAGTTATTTAGTTATTTAGTTATTTAGTTATTTAGTTATTTAGTTATTTAGTTATTTAGTTATTTAGTTATTTAGTTATTTAGTTATTTAGTTATTTAGTTATTTAGTTATTTAGTTATTTAGTTATTTAGTTATTTAGTTATTTAGTTATTTAGTTATTTAGTTATTTAGTTATTTAGTTATTTAGTTATTTAGTTATTTAGTTATTTAGTTATTTAGTTATTTAGTTATTTAGTTATTTAGTTATTTAGTTATTTAGTTATTTAGTTATTTAGTTATTTAGTTATTTAGTTATTTAGTTATTTAGTTATTTAGTTATTTAGTTATTTAGTTATTTAGTTATTTAGTTATTTAGTTATTTAGTTATTTAGTTATTTAGTTATTTAGTTATTTAGTTATTTAGTTATTTAGTTATTTAGTTATTTAGTTATTTAGTTATTTAGTTATTTAGTTATTTAGTTATTTAGTTATTTAGTTATTTAGTTATTTAGTTATTTAGTTATTTAGTTATTTAGTTATTTAGTTATTTAGTTATTTAGTTATTTAGTTATTTAGTTATTTAGTTATTTAGTTATTTAGTTATTTAGTTATTTAGTTATTTAGTTATTTAGTTATTTAGTTATTTAGTTATTTAGTTATTTAGTTATTTAGTTATTTAGTTATTTAGTTATTTAGTTATTTAGTTATTTAGTTATTTAGTTATTTAGTTATTTAGTTATTTAGTTATTTAGTTATTTAGTTATTTAGTTATTTAGTTATTTAGTTATTTAGTTATTTAGTTATTTAGTTATTTAGTTATTTAGTTATTTAGTTATTTAGTTATTTAGTTATTTAGTTATTTAGTTATTTAGTTATTTAGTTATTTAGTTATTTAGTTATTTAGTTATTTAGTTATTTAGTTATTTAGTTATTTAGTTATTTAGTTATTTAGTTATTTAGTTATTTAGTTATTTAGTTATTTAGTTATTTAGTTATTTAGTTATTTAGTTATTTAGTTATTTAGTTATTTAGTTATTTAGTTATTTAGTTATTTAGTTATTTAGTTATTTAGTTATTTAGTTATTTAGTTATTTAGTTATTTAGTTATTTAGTTATTTAGTTATTTAGTTATTTAGTTATTTAGTTATTTAGTTATTTAGTTATTTAGTTATTTAGTTATTTAGTTATTTAGTTATTTAGTTATTTAGTTATTTAGTTATTTAGTTATTTAGTTATTTAGTTATTTAGTTATTTAGTTATTTAGTTATTTAGTTATTTAGTTATTTAGTTATTTAGTTATTTAGTTATTTAGTTATTTAGTTATTTAGTTATTTAGTTATTTAGTTATTTAGTTATTTAGTTATTTAGTTATTTAGTTATTTAGTTATTTAGTTATTTAGTTATTTAGTTATTTAGTTATTTAGTTATTTAGTTATTTAGTTATTTAGTTATTTAGTTATTTAGTTATTTAGTTATTTAGTTATTTAGTTATTTAGTTATTTAGTTATTTAGTTATTTAGTTATTTAGTTATTTAGTTATTTAGTTATTTAGTTATTTAGTTATTTAGTTATTTAGTTATTTAGTTATTTAGTTATTTAGTTATTTAGTTATTTAGTTATTTAGTTATTTAGTTATTTAGTTATTTAGTTATTTAGTTATTTAGTTATTTAGTTATTTAGTTATTTAGTTATTTAGTTATTTAGTTATTTAGTTATTTAGTTATTTAGTTATTTAGTTATTTAGTTATTTAGTTATTTAGTTATTTAGTTATTTAGTTATTTAGTTATTTAGTTATTTAGTTATTTAGTTATTTAGTTATTTAGTTATTTAGTTATTTAGTTATTTAGTTATTTAGTTATTTAGTTATTTAGTTATTTAGTTATTTAGTTATTTAGTTATTTAGTTATTTAGTTATTTAGTTATTTAGTTATTTAGTTATTTAGTTATTTAGTTATTTAGTTATTTAGTTATTTAGTTATTTAGTTATTTAGTTATTTAGTTATTTAGTTATTTAGTTATTTAGTTATTTAGTTATTTAGTTATTTAGTTATTTAGTTATTTAGTTATTTAGTTATTTAGTTATTTAGTTATTTAGTTATTTAGTTATTTAGTTATTTAGTTATTTAGTTATTTAGTTATTTAGTTATTTAGTTATTTAGTTATTTAGTTATTTAGTTATTTAGTTATTTAGTTATTTAGTTATTTAGTTATTTAGTTATTTAGTTATTTAGTTATTTAGTTTTAGTTATTAGTTATTTAGTTATTTAGTTATTTAGTTATTTAGTTATTTAGTTATTTAGTTATTTAGTTATTTAGTTATTTAGTTATTTAGTTATTTAGTTATTTAGTTATTTAGTTATTTAGTTATTTAGTTATTTAGTTATTTAGTTATTTAGTTATTTAGTTATTTAGTTATTTAGTTATTTAGTTATTTAGTTATTTAGTTATTTAGTTATTTAGTTATTTAGTTATTTAGTTATTTAGTTATTTAGTTATTTAGTTATTTAGTTTTATTTAGTTATTTTTATTTGTTATTTAGTTATTTAGTTATTTAGTTATTTAGTTATTTAGTTATTTAGTTATTTAGTTATTTAGTTATTTAGTTATTTAGTTATTTAGTTATTTAGTTATTTAGTTATTTAGTTATTTAGTTATTTAGTTATTTAGTTAGTTATTAGTTATTTAGTTATTTAGTTATTTAGTTATTTAGTTATTTAGTTATTTAGTTATTTAGTTATTTAGTTATTTAGTTATTTAGTTATTTAGTTATTAGTTATTTAGTTATTTAGTTATTTAGTTATTTAGTTATTTAGTTATTTAGTTATTTAGTTATTTAGTTATTTAGTTATTTAGTTATTTAGTTATTTAGTTATTTAGTTATTTAGTTATTAGTTATTTAGTTATTTAGTTATTTAGTTATTTAGTTATTTAGTTATTTAGTTATTTAGTTATTAGTTATTTAGTTATTTAGTTATTTAGTTATTTAGTTATTTAGTTATTTAGTTATTTAGTTATTTAGTTATATTTAGTTATTTAGTTATTTAGTTATTTAGTTATTTAGTTATTTAGTTATTTAGTTATTTAGTTATTTAGTTATTTAGTTATTTAGTTATTTAGTTATTTAGTTATTTAGTTATTTGTTATTTAGTTATTTAGTTATTTAGTTATTTAGTTTATTTAGTTATTTAGTTATTTAGTTATTTAGTTATTTAGTTATTTAGTTATTTAGTTATTTAGTTATTTAGTTATTTAGTTATTTAGTTATTTAGTTATTTAGTTATTTAGTTATTTAGTTATTTAGTTATTTAGTTATTTAGTTATTTAGTTATTTAGTTATTTAGTTATTTAGTTATTTAGTTATTTAGTTATTTAGTTATTTAGTTATTTAGTTATTTAGTTATTTAGTTATTTAGTTATTTAGTTATTTAGTTATTTAGTTATTTAGTTATTTAGTTATTTAGTTATTTAGTTATTTAGTTATTTAGTTATTTAGTTATTTAGTTATTTAGTTATTTAGTTATTTAGTTATTTAGTTATTTAGTTATTTAGTTATTTAGTTATTTAGTTATTTAGTTATTTAGTTATTTAGTTATTTAGTTATTTAGTTATTTAGTTATTTAGTTATTTAGTTATTTAGTTATTTAGTTATTTAGTTATTTAGTTATTTAGTTATTTAGTTATTTAGTTATTTAGTTATTTAGTTATTTAGTTATTTAGTTATTTAGTTATTTAGTTATTTAGTTATTTAGTTATTTAGTTATTTAGTTATTTAGTTATTTAGTTATTTAGTTATTTAGTTATTTAGTTATTTAGTTATTTAGTTATTTAGTTATTTAGTTATTTAGTTATTTAGTTATTTAGTTATTTAGTTATTTAGTTATTTAGTTATTTAGTTATTTAGTTATTTAGTTATTTAGTTATTTAGTTATTTAGTTATTTAGTTATTTAGTTATTTAGTTATTTAGTTATTTAGTTATTTAGTTATTTAGTTATTTAGTTATTTAGTTATTTAGTTATTTAGTTATTTAGTTATTTAGTTATTTAGTTATTTAGTTATTTAGTTATTTAGTTATTTAGTTATTTAGTTATTTAGTTATTTAGTTATTTAGTTATTTAGTTATTTAGTTATTTAGTTATTTAGTTATTTAGTTATTTAGTTATTTAGTTATTTAGTTATTTAGTTATTTAGTTATTTAGTTATTTAGTTATATTTAGTTATTTAGTTATTTAGTTATTTAGTTATTTAGTTATTTAGTTATTTAGTTATTTAGTTATTTAGTTATTTAGTATTTAGTTAGTTATTTAGTTATTTAGTTATTTAGTTATTTAGTTATTTAGTTATTTAGTTATTTAGTTATTTAGTTATTTAGTTATTTAGTTATTTAGTTATTTAGTTATTTAGTTATTTAGTTATTTAGTTATTTAGTTATTTAGTTATTTAGTTATTTAGTTATTTAGTTATTTAGTTATTTAGTTATTTAGTTATTTAGTTATTTAGTTATTTAGTTATTTAGTTATTTAGTTATTTAGTTATTTAGTTATTTAGTTATTTAGTTATTTAGTTATTTAGTTATTTAGTTATTTAGTTATTTAGTTATTTAGTTATTTAGTTATTTAGTTATTTAGTTATTTAGTTATTTAGTTATTTAGTTATTTAGTTATTTAGTTATTTAGTTATTTAGTTATTTAGTTATTTAGTTATTTAGTTATTTAGTTATTTAGTTATTTAGTTATTTAGTTATTTAGTTATTTAGTTATTTAGTTATTTAGTTATTTAGTTATTTAGTTATTTAGTTATTTAGTTATTTAGTTATTTAGTTATTTAGTTATTTAGTTATTTAGTTATTTAGTTATTTAGTTATTTAGTTATTTAGTTATTTAGTTATTTAGTTATTTAGTTATTTAGTTATTTAGTTATTTAGTTATTTAGTTATTTAGTTATTTAGTTATTTAGTTATTTAGTTATTTAGTTATTTAGTTATTTAGTTATTTAGTTATTTAGTTATTTAGTTATTTAGTTATTTAGTTATTTAGTTATTTAGTTATTTAGTTATTTAGTTATTTAGTTATTTAGTTATTTAGTTATTTAGTTATTTAGTTATTTAGTTATTTAGTTATTTAGTTATTTAGTTATTTAGTTATTTAGTTATTTAGTTATTTAGTTATTTAGTTATTTAGTTATTTAGTTATTTAGTTATTTAGTTATTTAGTTATTTAGTTATTTAGTTATTTAGTTATTTAGTTATTTAGTTATTTAGTTATTTAGTTATTTAGTTATTTAGTTATTTAGTTATTTAGTTATTTAGTTATTTAGTTATTTAGTTATTTAGTTATTTAGTTATTTAGTTATTTAGTTATTTAGTTATTTAGTTATTTAGTTATTTAGTTATTTAGTTATTTAGTTATTTAGTTATTTAGTTATTTAGTTATTTAGTTATTTAGTTATTTAGTTATTTAGTTATTTAGTTATTTAGTTATTTAGTTATTTAGTTATTTAGTTATTTAGTTATTTAGTTATTTAGTTATTTAGTTATTTAGTTATTTAGTTATTTAGTTATTTAGTTATTTAGTTATTTAGTTATTTAGTTATTTAGTTATTTAGTTATTTAGTTATTTAGTTATTTAGTTATTTAGTTATTTAGTTATTTAGTTATTTAGTTATTTAGTTATTTAGTTATTTAGTTATTTAGTTATTTAGTTATTTAGTTATTTAGTTATTTAGTTATTTAGTTATTTAGTTATTTAGTTATTTAGTTATTTAGTTATTTAGTTATTTAGTTATTTAGTTATTTAGTTATTTAGTTATTTAGTTATTTAGTTATTTAGTTATTTAGTTATTTAGTTATTTAGTTATTTAGTTATTTAGTTATTTAGTTATTTAGTTATTTAGTTATTTAGTTATTTAGTTATTTAGTTATTTAGTTATTTAGTTATTTAGTTATTTAGTTATTTAGTTATTTAGTTATTTAGTTATTTAGTTATTTAGTTATTTAGTTATTTAGTTATTTAGTTATTTAGTTATTTAGTTATTTAGTTATTTAGTTATTTAGTTATTTAGTTATTTAGTTATTTAGTTATTTAGTTATTTAGTTATTTAGTTATTTAGTTATTTAGTTATTTAGTTATTTAGTTATTTAGTTATTTAGTTATTTAGTTATTTAGTTATTTAGTTATTTAGTTATTTAGTTATTTAGTTATTTAGTTATTTAGTTATTTAGTTATTTAGTTATTTAGTTATTTAGTTATTTAGTTATTTAGTTATTTAGTTATTTAGTTATTTAGTTATTTAGTTATTTAGTTATTTAGTTATTTAGTTATTTAGTTATTTAGTTATTTAGTTATTTAGTTATTTAGTTATTTAGTTATTTAGTTATTTAGTTATTTAGTTATTTAGTTATTTAGTTATTTAGTTATTTAGTTATTTAGTTATTTAGTTATTTAGTTATTTAGTTATTTAGTTATTTAGTTATTTAGTTATTTAGTTATTTAGTTATTTAGTTATTTAGTTATTTAGTTATTTAGTTATTTAGTTATTTAGTTATTTAGTTATTTAGTTATTTAGTTATTTAGTTATTTAGTTATTTAGTTATTTAGTTATTTAGTTATTTAGTTATTTAGTTATTTAGTTATTTAGTTATTTAGTTATTTAGTTATTTAGTTATTTAGTTATTTAGTTATTTAGTTATTTAGTTATTTAGTTATTTAGTTATTTAGTTATTTAGTTATTTAGTTATTTAGTTATTTAGTTATTTAGTTATTTAGTTATTTAGTTATTTAGTTATTTAGTTATTTAGTTATTTAGTTATTTAGTTATTTAGTTATTTAGTTATTTAGTTATTTAGTTATTTAGTTATTTAGTTATTTAGTTATTTAGTTATTTAGTTATTTAGTTATTTAGTTATTTAGTTATTTAGTTATTTAGTTATTTAGTTATTTAGTTATTTAGTTATTTAGTTATTTAGTTATTTAGTTATTTAGTTATTTAGTTATTTAGTTATTTAGTTATTTAGTTATTTAGTTATTTAGTTATTTAGTTATTTAGTTATTTAGTTATTTAGTTATTTAGTTATTTAGTTATTTAGTTATTTAGTTATTTAGTTATTTAGTTATTTAGTTATTTAGTTATTTAGTTATTTAGTTATTTAGTTATTTAGTTATTTAGTTATTTAGTTATTTAGTTATTTAGTTATTTAGTTATTTAGTTATTTAGTTATTTAGTTATTTAGTTATTTAGTTATTTAGTTATTTAGTTATTTAGTTATTTAGTTATTTAGTTATTTAGTTATTTAGTTATTTAGTTATTTAGTTATTTAGTTATTTAGTTATTTAGTTATTTAGTTATTTAGTTATTTAGTTATTTAGTTATTTAGTTATTATTTAGTTATTTAGTTATTTAGTTATTTAGTTATTTATTTAGTTAGTTATTTAGTTATTTAGTTATTTAGTTATTTAGTTATTTAGTTATTTAGTTATTTAGTTATTTAGTTATTTAGTTATTTAGTTATTTAGTTATTTAGTTATTTAGTTATTTAGTTATTTAGTTATTTAGTTATTTAGTTATTTAGTTATTTAGTTATTTAGTTATTTAGTTATTTAGTTATTTAGTTATTTAGTTATTTAGTTATTTAGTTATTTAGTTATTTAGTTATTTAGTTATTTAGTTATTTAGTTATTTAGTTATTTAGTTATTTAGTTATTTAGTTATTTAGTTATTTAGTTATTTAGTTATTTAGTTATTTAGTTATTTAGTTATTTAGTTATTTAGTTATTTAGTTATTTAGTTATTTAGTTATTTAGTTATTTAGTTATTTAGTTATTTAGTTATTTAGTTATTTAGTTATTTAGTTATTTAGTTATTTAGTTATTTAGTTATTTAGTTATTTAGTTATTTAGTTATTTAGTTATTTAGTTATTTAGTTATTTAGTTATTTAGTTATTTAGTTATTTAGTTATTTAGTTATTTAGTTATTTAGTTATTTAGTTATTTAGTTATTTAGTTATTTAGTTATTTAGTTATTTAGTTATTTAGTTATTTAGTTATTTAGTTATTTAGTTATTTAGTTATTTAGTTATTTAGTTATTTAGTTATTTAGTTATTTAGTTATTTAGTTATTTAGTTATTTAGTTATTTAGTTATTTAGTTATTTAGTTATTTAGTTATTTAGTTATTTAGTTATTTAGTTATTTAGTTATTTAGTTATTTAGTTATTTAGTTATTTAGTTATTTAGTTATTTAGTTATTTAGTTATTTAGTTATTTAGTTATTTAGTTATTTAGTTATTTAGTTATTTAGTTATTTAGTTATTTAGTTATTTAGTTATTTAGTTATTTAGTTATTTAGTTATTTAGTTATTTAGTTATTTAGTTATTTAGTTATTTAGTTATTTAGTTATTTAGTTATTTAGTTATTTAGTTATTTAGTTATTTAGTTATTTAGTTATTTAGTTATTTAGTTATTTAGTTATTTAGTTATTTAGTTATTTAGTTATTTAGTTATTTAGTTATTTAGTTATTTAGTTATTTAGTTATTTAGTTATTTAGTTATTTAGTTATTTAGTTATTTAGTTATTTAGTTATTTAGTTATTTAGTTATTTAGTTATTTAGTTATTTAGTTATTTAGTTATTTAGTTATTTAGTTATTTAGTTATTTAGTTATTTAGTTATTTAGTTATTTAGTTATTTAGTTATTTAGTTATTTAGTTATTTAGTTATTTAGTTATTTAGTTATTTAGTTATTTAGTTATTTAGTTATTTAGTTATTTAGTTATTTAGTTATTTAGTTATTTAGTTATTTAGTTATTTAGTTATTTAGTTATTTAGTTATTTAGTTATTTAGTTATTTAGTTATTTAGTTATTTAGTTATTTAGTTATTTAGTTATTTAGTTATTTAGTTATTTAGTTATTTAGTTATTTAGTTATTTAGTTATTTAGTTATTTAGTTATTTAGTTATTTAGTTATTTAGTTATTTAGTTATTTAGTTATTTAGTTATTTAGTTATTTAGTTATTTAGTTATTTAGTTATTTAGTTATTTAGTTATTTAGTTATTTAGTTATTTAGTTATTTAGTTATTTAGTTATTTAGTTATTTAGTTATTTAGTTATTTAGTTATTTAGTTATTTAGTTATTTAGTTATTTAGTTATTTAGTTATTTAGTTATTTAGTTATTTAGTTATTTAGTTATTTAGTTATTTAGTTATTTAGTTATTTAGTTATTTAGTTATTTAGTTATTTAGTTATTTAGTTATTTAGTTATTTAGTTATTTAGTTATTTAGTTATTTAGTTATTTAGTTATTTAGTTATTTAGTTATTTAGTTATTTAGTTATTTAGTTATTTAGTTATTTAGTTATTTAGTTATTTAGTTATTTAGTTATTTAGTTATTTAGTTATTTAGTTATTTAGTTATTTAGTTATTTAGTTATTTAGTTATTTAGTTATTTAGTTATTTAGTTATTTAGTTATTTAGTTATTTAGTTATTTAGTTATTTAGTTATTTAGTTATTTAGTTATTTAGTTATTTAGTTATTTAGTTATTTAGTTATTTAGTTATTTAGTTATTTAGTTATTTAGTTATTTAGTTATTTAGTTATTTAGTTATTTAGTTATTTAGTTATTTAGTTATTTAGTTATTTAGTTATTTAGTTATTTAGTTATTTAGTTATTTAGTTATTTAGTTATTTAGTTATTTAGTTATTTAGTTATTTAGTTATTTAGTTATTTAGTTATTTAGTTATTTAGTTATTTAGTTATTTAGTTATTTAGTTATTTAGTTATTTAGTTATTTAGTTATTTAGTTATTTAGTTATTTAGTTATTTAGTTATTTAGTTATTTAGTTATTTAGTTATTTAGTTATTTAGTTATTTAGTTATTTAGTTATTTAGTTATTTAGTTATTTAGTTATTTAGTTATTTAGTTATTTAGTTATTTAGTTATTTAGTTATTTAGTTATTTAGTTATTTAGTTATTTAGTTATTTAGTTATTTAGTTATTTAGTTATTTAGTTATTTAGTTATTTAGTTATTTAGTTATTTAGTTATTTAGTTATTTAGTTATTTAGTTATTTAGTTATTTAGTTATTTAGTTATTTAGTTATTTAGTTATTTAGTTATTTAGTTATTTAGTTATTTAGTTATTTAGTTATTTAGTTATTTAGTTATTTAGTTATTTAGTTATTTAGTTATTTAGTTATTTAGTTATTTAGTTATTTAGTTATTTAGTTATTTAGTTATTTAGTTATTTAGTTATTTAGTTATTTAGTTATTTAGTTATTTAGTTATTTAGTTATTTAGTTATTTAGTTATTTAGTTATTTAGTTATTTAGTTATTTAGTTATTTAGTTATTTAGTTATTTAGTTATTTAGTTATTTAGTTATTTAGTTATTTAGTTATTTAGTTATTTAGTTATTTAGTTATTTAGTTATTTAGTTATTTAGTTATTTAGTTATTTAGTTATTTAGTTATTTAGTTATTTAGTTATTTAGTTATTTAGTTATTTAGTTATTTAGTTATTTAGTTATTTAGTTATTTAGTTATTTAGTTATTTAGTTATTTAGTTATTTAGTTATTTAGTTATTTAGTTATTTAGTTATTTAGTTATTTAGTTATTTAGTTATTTAGTTATTTAGTTATTTAGTTATTTAGTTATTTAGTTATTTAGTTATTTAGTTATTTAGTTATTTAGTTATTTAGTTATTTAGTTATTTAGTTATTTAGTTATTTAGTTATTTAGTTATTTAGTTATTTAGTTATTTAGTTATTTAGTTATTTAGTTATTTAGTTATTTAGTTATTTAGTTATTTAGTTATTTAGTTATTTAGTTATTTAGTTATTTAGTTATTTAGTTATTTAGTTATTTAGTTATTTAGTTATTTAGTTATTTAGTTATTTAGTTATTTAGTTATTTAGTTATTTAGTTATTTAGTTATTTAGTTATTTAGTTATTTAGTTATTTAGTTATTTAGTTATTTAGTTATTTAGTTATTTAGTTATTTAGTTATTTAGTTATTTAGTTATTTAGTTATTTAGTTATTTAGTTATTTAGTTATTTAGTTATTTAGTTATTTAGTTATTTAGTTATTTAGTTATTTAGTTATTTAGTTATTTAGTTATTTAGTTATTTAGTTATTTAGTTATTTAGTTATTTAGTTATTTAGTTATTTAGTTATTTAGTTATTTAGTTATTTAGTTATTTAGTTATTTAGTTATTTAGTTATTTAGTTATTTAGTTATTTAGTTATTTAGTTATTTAGTTATTTAGTTATTTAGTTATTTAGTTATTTAGTTATTTAGTTATTTAGTTATTTAGTTATTTAGTTATTTAGTTATTTAGTTATTTAGTTATTTAGTTATTTAGTTATTTAGTTATTTAGTTATTTAGTTATTTAGTTATTTAGTTATTTAGTTATTTAGTTATTTAGTTATTTAGTTATTTAGTTATTTAGTTATTTAGTTATTTAGTTATTTAGTTATTTAGTTATTTAG
>OX063288.1:14107310-14134946 GCA_944039245.1 Nebria salina
ATTTAGTTATTTAGTTATTTAGTTATTTAGTTATTTAGTTATTTAGTTATTTAGTTATTTAGTTATTTAGTTATTTAGTTATTTAGTTATTTAGTTATTTAGTTATTTAGTTATTTAGTTATTTAGTTATTTTAGTTATTTAGTTATTTTAGTTATTTAGTTATTTAGTTATTTAGTTATTTAGTTATTTAGTTATTTAGTTATTTAGTTTATTTAGTTATTTAGTTATTTAGTTATTTAGTTATTTAGTTATTTAGTTATTTAGTTATTTATTTATTTAGTTATTTAGTTATTTAGTTATTTAGTTATTTAGTTATTTAGTTATTTAGTTATTTAGTTATTTAGTTATTTAGTTAGTTATTTAGTTATTTAGTTATTTAGTTATTTAGTTATTTAGTTATTTAGTTATTAGTTATTTAGTTATTTAGTTATTTAGTTATTTAGTTATTTATTTATTTTATTAGTTATTTAGTTATTTAGTTATTTAGTTATTTAGTTATTTAGTTATTTAGTTATTTAGTTATTTAGTTATTTAGTTATTTAGTTATTTAGTTATTTAGTTATTTAGTTATTTAGTTATTTAGTTATTTAGTTTTAGTTATTTAGTTATTTATTTAGTTATTTAGTTATTTAGTTATTTAGTTATTTAGTTATTTAGTTATTTAGTTATTTAGTTATTTAGTTATTTAGTTATTTAGTTATTTAGTTATTTAGTTATTTAGTTATTTAGTTATTTAGTTATTTAGTTATTTAGTTATTTAGTTATTAGTTATTTAGTTATTTAGTTATTTAGTTATTTAGTTATTTAGTTATTTAGTTATTTAGTTATTTAGTTATTTAGTTTTTAGTTATTTAGTTATTTAGTTATTTAGTTATTTAGTTATTTAGTTATTTAGTTATTTAGTTATTTAGTTATTTAGTTATTTAGTTATTTAGTTATTTAGTTATTTAGTTATTTAGTTATTTAGTTATTTAGTTATTTAGTTATTTAGTTATTTGTTATTTAGTTATTTAGTTATTTAGTTATTTAGTTATTTAGTTATTTAGTTATTTAGTTATTTAGTTATTTAGTTATTTAGTTATTTAGTTATTTAGTTATTTAGTTATTTAGTTATTTAGTTATTTAGTTATTTAGTTATTTAGTTATTTAGTTATTTAGTTATTTAGTTATTTAGTTATTTAGTTATTTAGTTATTTAGTTATTTAGTTATTTAGTTATTTAGTTATTTAGTTATTTAGTTATTTAGTTATTTAGTTATTTAGTTATTTAGTTATTTAGTTATTTAGTTATTTAGTTATTTAGTTATTTAGTTATTTAGTTATTTAGTTATTTAGTTATTTAGTTATTTAGTTATTTAGTTATTTAGTTATTTAGTTATTTAGTTATTTAGTTATTTAGTTATTTAGTTATTTAGTTATTTAGTTATTTAGTTATTTAGTTATTTAGTTATTTAGTTATTTAGTTATTTAGTTATTTAGTTATTTAGTTATTTAGTTATTTAGTTATTTAGTTATTTAGTTATTTAGTTATTTAGTTATTTAGTTATTTAGTTATTTAGTTATTTAGTTATTTAGTTATTTAGTTATTTAGTTATTTAGTTATTTAGTTATTTAGTTATTTAGTTATTTAGTTATTTAGTTATTTAGTTATTTAGTTATTTAGTTATTTAGTTATTTAGTTATTTAGTTATTTAGTTATTTAGTTATTTAGTTATTTAGTTATTTAGTTATTTAGTTATTTAGTTATTTAGTTATTTAGTTATTTAGTTATTTAGTTATTTAGTTATTTAGTTATTTAGTTATTTAGTTATTTAGTTATTTAGTTATTTAGTTATTTAGTTATTTAGTTATTTAGTTATTTAGTTATTTAGTTATTTAGTTATTTAGTTATTTAGTTATTTAGTTATTTAGTTATTTAGTTATTTAGTTATTTAGTTATTTAGTTATTTAGTTATTTAGTTATTTAGTTATTTAGTTATTTAGTTATTTAGTTATTTAGTTATTTAGTTATTTAGTTATTTAGTTATTTAGTTATTTAGTTATTTAGTTATTTAGTTATTTAGTTATTTAGTTATTTAGTTATTTAGTTATTTAGTTATTTAGTTATTTAGTTATTTAGTTATTTAGTTATTTAGTTATTTAGTTATTTAGTTATTTAGTTATTTAGTTATTTAGTTATTTAGTTATTTAGTTATTTAGTTATTTAGTTATTTAGTTATTTAGTTATTTAGTTATTTAGTTATTTAGTTATTTAGTTATTTAGTTATTTAGTTATTTAGTTATTTAGTTATTTAGTTATTTAGTTATTTAGTTATTTAGTTATTTAGTTATTTAGTTATTTAGTTATTTAGTTATTTAGTTATTTAGTTATTTAGTTATTTAGTTATTTAGTTATTTAGTTATTTAGTTATTTAGTTATTTAGTTATTTAGTTATTTAGTTATTTAGTTATTTAGTTATTTAGTTATTTAGTTATTTAGTTATTTAGTTATTTAGTTATTTAGTTATTTAGTTATTTAGTTATTTAGTTATTTAGTTATTTAGTTATTTAGTTATTTAGTTATTTAGTTATTTAGTTATTTAGTTATTTAGTTATTTAGTTATTTAGTTATTTAGTTATTTAGTTATTTAGTTATTTAGTTATTTAGTTATTTAGTTATTTAGTTATTTAGTTATTTAGTTATTTAGTTATTTAGTTATTTAGTTATTTAGTTATTTAGTTATTTAGTTATTTAGTTATTTAGTTATTTAGTTATTTAGTTATTTAGTTATTTAGTTATTTAGTTATTTAGTTATTTAGTTATTTAGTTATTTAGTTATTTAGTTATTTAGTTATTTAGTTATTTAGTTATTTAGTTATTTAGTTATTTAGTTATTTAGTTATTTAGTTATTTAGTTATTTAGTTATTTAGTTATTTAGTTATTTAGTTATTTAGTTATTTAGTTATTTAGTTATTTAGTTATTTAGTTATTTAGTTATTTAGTTATTTAGTTATTTAGTTATTTAGTTATTTAGTTATTTAGTTATTTAGTTATTTAGTTATTTAGTTATTTAGTTATTTAGTTATTTAGTTATTTAGTTATTTAGTTATTTAGTTATTTAGTTATTTAGTTATTTAGTTATTTAGTTATTTAGTTATTTAGTTATTTAGTTATTTAGTTATTTAGTTATTTAGTTATTTAGTTATTTAGTTATTTAGTTATTTAGTTATTTAGTTATTTAGTTATTTAGTTATTTAGTTATTTAGTTATTTAGTTATTTAGTTATTTAGTTATTTAGTTATTTAGTTATTTAGTTATTTAGTTATTTAGTTATTTAGTTATTTAGTTATTTAGTTATTTAGTTATTTAGTTATTTAGTTATTTAGTTATTTAGTTATTTAGTTATTTAGTTATTTAGTTATTTAGTTATTTAGTTATTTAGTTATTTAGTTATTTAGTTATTTAGTTATTTAGTTATTTAGTTATTTAGTTATTTAGTTATTTAGTTATTTAGTTATTTAGTTATTTAGTTATTTAGTTATTTAGTTATTTAGTTATTTAGTTATTTAGTTATTTAGTTATTTAGTTATTTAGTTATTTAGTTATTTAGTTATTTAGTTATTTAGTTATTTAGTTATTTAGTTATTTAGTTATTTAGTTATTTAGTTATTTAGTTATTTAGTTATTTAGTTATTTAGTTATTTAGTTATTTAGTTATTTAGTTATTTAGTTATTTAGTTATTTAGTTATTTAGTTATTTAGTTATTTAGTTATTTAGTTATTTAGTTATTTAGTTATTTAGTTATTTAGTTATTTAGTTATTTAGTTATTTAGTTATTTAGTTATTTAGTTATTTAGTTATTTAGTTATTTAGTTATTTAGTTATTTAGTTATTTAGTTATTTAGTTATTTAGTTATTTAGTTATTTAGTTATTTAGTTATTTAGTTATTTAGTTATTTAGTTATTTAGTTATTTAGTTATTTAGTTATTTAGTTATTTAGTTATTTAGTTATTTAGTTATTTAGTTATTTAGTTATTTAGTTATTTAGTTATTTAGTTATTTAGTTATTTAGTTATTTAGTTATTTAGTTATTTAGTTATTTAGTTATTTAGTTATTTAGTTATTTAGTTATTTAGTTATTTAGTTATTTAGTTATTTAGTTATTTAGTTATTTAGTTATTTAGTTATTTAGTTATTTAGTTATTTAGTTATTTAGTTATTTAGTTATTTAGTTATTTAGTTATTTAGTTATTTAGTTATTTAGTTATTTAGTTATTTAGTTATTTAGTTATTTAGTTATTTAGTTATTTAGTTATTTAGTTATTTAGTTATTTAGTTATTTAGTTATTTAGTTATTTAGTTATTTAGTTATTTAGTTATTTAGTTATTTAGTTATTTAGTTATTTAGTTATTTAGTTATTTAGTTATTTAGTTATTTAGTTATTTAGTTATTTAGTTATTTAGTTATTTAGTTATTTAGTTATTTAGTTATTTAGTTATTTAGTTATTTAGTTATTTAGTTATTTAGTTATTTAGTTATTTAGTTATTTAGTTATTTAGTTATTTAGTTATTTAGTTATTTAGTTATTTAGTTATTTAGTTATTTAGTTATTTAGTTATTTAGTTATTTAGTTATTTAGTTATTTAGTTATTTAGTTATTTAGTTATTTAGTTATTTAGTTATTTAGTTATTTAGTTATTTAGTTATTTAGTTATTTAGTTATTTAGTTATTTAGTTATTTAGTTATTTAGTTATTTAGTTATTTAGTTATTTAGTTATTTAGTTATTTAGTTATTTAGTTATTTAGTTATTTAGTTATTTAGTTATTTAGTTATTTAGTTATTTAGTTATTTAGTTATTTAGTTATTTAGTTATTTAGTTATTTAGTTATTTAGTTATTTAGTTATTTAGTTATTTAGTTATTTAGTTATTTAGTTATTTAGTTATTTAGTTATTTAGTTATTTAGTTATTTAGTTATTTAGTTATTTAGTTATTTAGTTATTTAGTTATTTAGTTATTTAGTTATTTAGTTATTTAGTTATTTAGTTATTTAGTTATTTAGTTATTTAGTTATTTAGTTATTTAGTTATTTAGTTATTTAGTTATTTAGTTATTTAGTTATTTAGTTATTTAGTTATTTAGTTATTTAGTTATTTAGTTATTTAGTTATTTAGTTATTTAGTTATTTAGTTATTTAGTTATTTAGTTATTTAGTTATTTAGTTATTTAGTTATTTAGTTATTTAGTTATTTAGTTATTTAGTTATTTAGTTATTTAGTTATTTAGTTATTTAGTTATTTAGTTATTTAGTTATTTAGTTATTTAGTTATTTAGTTATTTAGTTATTTAGTTATTTAGTTATTTAGTTATTTAGTTATTTAGTTATTTAGTTATTTAGTTATTTAGTTATTTAGTTATTTAGTTATTTAGTTATTTAGTTATTTAGTTATTTAGTTATTTAGTTATTTAGTTATTTAGTTATTTAGTTATTTAGTTATTTAGTTATTTAGTTATTTAGTTATTTAGTTATTTAGTTATTTAGTTATTTAGTTATTTAGTTATTTAGTTATTTAGTTATTTAGTTATTTAGTTATTTAGTTATTTAGTTATTTAGTTATTTAGTTATTTAGTTATTTAGTTATTTAGTTATTTAGTTATTTAGTTATTTAGTTATTTAGTTATTTAGTTATTTAGTTATTTAGTTATTTAGTTATTTAGTTATTTAGTTATTTAGTTATTTAGTTATTTAGTTATTTAGTTATTTAGTTATTTAGTTATTTAGTTATTTAGTTATTTAGTTATTTAGTTATTTAGTTATTTAGTTATTTAGTTATTTAGTTATTTAGTTATTTAGTTATTTAGTTATTTAGTTATTTAGTTATTTAGTTATTTAGTTATTTAGTTATTTAGTTATTTAGTTATTTAGTTATTTAGTTATTTAGTTATTTAGTTATTTAGTTATTTAGTTATTTAGTTATTTAGTTATTTAGTTATTTAGTTATTTAGTTATTTAGTTATTTAGTTATTTAGTTATTTAGTTATTTAGTTATTTAGTTATTTAGTTATTTAGTTATTTAGTTATTTAGTTATTTAGTTATTTAGTTATTTAGTTATTTAGTTATTTAGTTATTTAGTTATTTAGTTATTTAGTTATTTAGTTATTTAGTTATTTAGTTATTTAGTTATTTAGTTATTTAGTTATTTAGTTATTTAGTTATTTAGTTATTTAGTTATTTAGTTATTTAGTTATTTAGTTATTTAGTTATTTAGTTATTTAGTTATTTAGTTATTTAGTTATTTAGTTATTTAGTTATTTAGTTATTTAGTTATTTAGTTATTTAGTTATTTAGTTATTTAGTTATTTAGTTATTTAGTTATTTAGTTATTTAGTTATTTAGTTATTTAGTTATTTAGTTATTTAGTTATTTAGTTATTTAGTTATTTAGTTATTTAGTTATTTAGTTATTTAGTTATTTAGTTATTTAGTTATTTAGTTATTTAGTTATTTAGTTATTTAGTTATTTAGTTATTTAGTTATTTAGTTATTTAGTTATTTAGTTATTTAGTTATTTAGTTATTTAGTTATTTAGTTATTTAGTTATTTAGTTATTTAGTTATTTAGTTATTTAGTTATTTAGTTATTTAGTTATTTAGTTATTTAGTTATTTAGTTATTTAGTTATTTAGTTATTTAGTTATTTAGTTATTTAGTTATTTAGTTATTTAGTTATTTAGTTATTTAGTTATTTAGTTATTTAGTTATTTAGTTATTTAGTTATTTAGTTATTTAGTTATTTAGTTATTTAGTTATTTAGTTATTTAGTTATTTAGTTATTTAGTTATTTAGTTATTTAGTTATTTAGTTATTTAGTTATTTAGTTATTTAGTTATTTAGTTATTTAGTTATTTAGTTATTTAGTTATTTAGTTATTTAGTTATTTAGTTATTTAGTTATTTAGTTATTTAGTTATTTAGTTATTTAGTTATTTAGTTATTTAGTTATTTAGTTATTTAGTTATTTAGTTATTTAGTTATTTAGTTATTTAGTTATTTAGTTATTTAGTTATTTAGTTATTTAGTTATTTAGTTATTTAGTTATTTAGTTATTTAGTTATTTAGTTATTTAGTTATTTAGTTATTTAGTTATTTAGTTATTTAGTTATTTAGTTATTTAGTTATTTAGTTATTTAGTTATTTAGTTATTTAGTTATTTAGTTATTTAGTTATTTAGTTATTTAGTTATTTAGTTATTTAGTTATTTAGTTATTTAGTTATTTAGTTATTTAGTTATTTAGTTATTTAGTTATTTAGTTATTTAGTTATTTAGTTATTTAGTTATTTAGTTATTTAGTTATTTAGTTATTTAGTTATTTAGTTATTTAGTTATTTAGTTATTTAGTTATTTAGTTATTTAGTTATTTAGTTATTTAGTTATTTAGTTATTTAGTTATTTAGTTATTTAGTTATTTAGTTATTTAGTTATTTAGTTATTTAGTTATTTAGTTATTTAGTTATTTAGTTATTTAGTTATTTAGTTATTTAGTTATTTAGTTATTTAGTTATTTAGTTATTTAGTTATTTAGTTATTTAGTTATTTAGTTATTTAGTTATTTAGTTATTTAGTTATTTAGTTATTTAGTTATTTAGTTATTTAGTTATTTAGTTATTTAGTTATTTAGTTATTTAGTTATTTAGTTATTTAGTTATTTAGTTATTTAGTTATTTAGTTATTTAGTTATTTAGTTATTTAGTTATTTAGTTATTTAGTTATTTAGTTATTTAGTTATTTAGTTATTTAGTTATTTAGTTATTTAGTTATTTAGTTATTTAGTTATTTAGTTATTTAGTTATTTAGTTATTTAGTTATTTAGTTATTTAGTTATTTAGTTATTTAGTTATTTAGTTATTTAGTTATTTAGTTATTTAGTTATTTAGTTATTTAGTTATTTAGTTATTTAGTTATTTAGTTATTTAGTTATTTAGTTATTTAGTTATTTAGTTATTTAGTTATTTAGTTATTTAGTTATTTAGTTATTTAGTTATTTAGTTATTTAGTTATTTAGTTATTTAGTTATTTAGTTATTTAGTTATTTAGTTATTTAGTTATTTAGTTATTTAGTTATTTAGTTATTTAGTTATTTAGTTATTTAGTTATTTAGTTATTTAGTTATTTAGTTATTTAGTTATTTAGTTATTTAGTTATTTAGTTATTTAGTTATTTAGTTATTTAGTTATTTAGTTATTTAGTTATTTAGTTATTTAGTTATTTAGTTATTTAGTTATTTAGTTATTTAGTTATTTAGTTATTTAGTTATTTAGTTATTTAGTTATTTAGTTATTTAGTTATTTAGTTATTTAGTTATTTAGTTATTTAGTTATTTAGTTATTTAGTTATTTAGTTATTTAGTTATTTAGTTATTTAGTTATTTAGTTATTTAGTTATTTAGTTATTTAGTTATTTAGTTATTTAGTTATTTAGTTATTTAGTTATTTAGTTATTTAGTTATTTAGTTATTTAGTTATTTAGTTATTTAGTTATTTAGTTATTTAGTTATTTAGTTATTTAGTTATTTAGTTATTTAGTTATTTAGTTATTTAGTTATTTAGTTATTTAGTTATTTAGTTATTTAGTTATTTAGTTATTTAGTTATTTAGTTATTTAGTTATTTAGTTATTTAGTTATTTAGTTATTTAGTTATTTAGTTATTTAGTTATTTAGTTATTTAGTTATTTAGTTATTTAGTTATTTAGTTATTTAGTTATTTAGTTATTTAGTTATTTAGTTATTTAGTTATTTAGTTATTTAGTTATTTAGTTATTTAGTTATTTAGTTATTTAGTTATTTAGTTATTTAGTTATTTAGTTATTTAGTTATTTAGTTATTTAGTTATTTAGTTATTTAGTTATTTAGTTATTTAGTTATTTAGTTATTTAGTTATTTAGTTATTTAGTTATTTAGTTATTTAGTTATTTAGTTATTTAGTTATTTAGTTATTTAGTTATTTAGTTATTTAGTTATTTAGTTATTTAGTTATTTAGTTATTTAGTTATTTAGTTATTTAGTTATTTAGTTATTTAGTTATTTAGTTATTTAGTTATTTAGTTATTTAGTTATTTAGTTATTTAGTTATTTAGTTATTTAGTTATTTAGTTATTTAGTTATTTAGTTATTTAGTTATTTAGTTATTTAGTTATTTAGTTATTTAGTTATTTAGTTATTTAGTTATTTAGTTATTTAGTTATTTAGTTATTTAGTTATTTAGTTATTTAGTTATTTAGTTATTTAGTTATTTAGTTATTTAGTTATTTAGTTATTTAGTTATTTAGTTATTTAGTTATTTAGTTATTTAGTTATTTAGTTATTTAGTTATTTAGTTATTTAGTTATTTAGTTATTTAGTTATTTAGTTATTTAGTTATTTAGTTATTTAGTTATTTAGTTATTTAGTTATTTAGTTATTTAGTTATTTAGTTATTTAGTTATTTAGTTATTTAGTTATTTAGTTATTTAGTTATTTAGTTATTTAGTTATTTAGTTATTTAGTTATTTAGTTATTTAGTTATTTAGTTATTTAGTTATTTAGTTATTTAGTTATTTAGTTATTTAGTTATTTAGTTATTTAGTTATTTAGTTATTTAGTTATTTAGTTATTTAGTTATTTAGTTATTTAGTTATTTAGTTATTTAGTTATTTAGTTATTTAGTTATTTAGTTATTTAGTTATTTAGTTATTTAGTTATTTAGTTATTTAGTTATTTAGTTATTTAGTTATTTAGTTATTTAGTTATTTAGTTATTTAGTTATTTAGTTATTTAGTTATTTAGTTATTTAGTTATTTAGTTATTTAGTTATTTAGTTATTTAGTTATTTAGTTATTTAGTTATTTAGTTATTTAGTTATTTAGTTATTTAGTTATTTAGTTATTTAGTTATTTAGTTATTTAGTTATTTAGTTATTTAGTTATTTAGTTATTTAGTTATTTAGTTATTTAGTTATTTAGTTATTTAGTTATTTAGTTATTTAGTTATTTAGTTATTTAGTTATTTAGTTATTTAGTTATTTAGTTATTTAGTTATTTAGTTATTTAGTTATTTAGTTATTTAGTTATTTAGTTATTTAGTTATTTAGTTATTTAGTTATTTAGTTATTTAGTTATTTAGTTATTTAGTTATTTAGTTATTTAGTTATTTAGTTATTTAGTTATTTAGTTATTTAGTTATTTAGTTATTTAGTTATTTAGTTATTTAGTTATTTAGTTATTTAGTTATTTAGTTATTTAGTTATTTAGTTATTTAGTTATTTAGTTATTTAGTTATTTAGTTATTTAGTTATTTAGTTATTTAGTTATTTAGTTATTTAGTTATTTAGTTATTTAGTTATTTAGTTATTTAGTTATTTAGTTATTTAGTTATTTAGTTATTTAGTTATTTAGTTATTTAGTTATTTAGTTATTTAGTTATTTAGTTATTTAGTTATTTAGTTATTTAGTTATTTAGTTATTTAGTTATTTAGTTATTTAGTTATTTAGTTATTTAGTTATTTAGTTATTTAGTTATTTAGTTATTTAGTTATTTAGTTATTTAGTTATTTAGTTATTTAGTTATTTAGTTATTTAGTTATTTAGTTATTTAGTTATTTAGTTATTTAGTTATTTAGTTATTTAGTTATTTAGTTATTTAGTTATTTAGTTATTTAGTTATTTAGTTATTTAGTTATTTAGTTATTTAGTTATTTAGTTATTTAGTTATTTAGTTATTTAGTTATTTAGTTATTTAGTTATTTAGTTATTTAGTTATTTAGTTATTTAGTTATTTAGTTATTTAGTTATTTAGTTATTTAGTTATTTAGTTATTTAGTTATTTAGTTATTTAGTTATTTAGTTATTTAGTTATTTAGTTATTTAGTTATTTAGTTATTTAGTTATTTAGTTATTTAGTTATTTAGTTATTTAGTTATTTAGTTATTTAGTTATTTAGTTATTTAGTTATTTAGTTATTTAGTTATTTAGTTATTTAGTTATTTAGTTATTTAGTTATTTAGTTATTTAGTTATTTAGTTATTTAGTTATTTAGTTATTTAGTTATTTAGTTATTTAGTTATTTAGTTATTTAGTTATTTAGTTATTTAGTTATTTAGTTATTTAGTTATTTAGTTATTTAGTTATTTAGTTATTTAGTTATTTAGTTATTTAGTTATTTAGTTATTTAGTTATTTAGTTATTTAGTTATTTAGTTATTTAGTTATTTAGTTATTTAGTTATTTAGTTATTTAGTTATTTAGTTATTTAGTTATTTAGTTATTTAGTTATTTAGTTATTTAGTTATTTAGTTATTTAGTTATTTAGTTATTTAGTTATTTAGTTATTTAGTTATTTAGTTATTTAGTTATTTAGTTATTTAGTTATTTAGTTATTTAGTTATTTAGTTATTTAGTTATTTAGTTATTTAGTTATTTAGTTATTTAGTTATTTAGTTATTTAGTTATTTAGTTATTTAGTTATTTAGTTATTTAGTTATTTAGTTATTTAGTTATTTAGTTATTTAGTTATTTAGTTATTTAGTTATTTAGTTATTTAGTTATTTAGTTATTTAGTTATTTAGTTATTTAGTTATTTAGTTATTTAGTTATTTAGTTATTTAGTTATTTAGTTATTTAGTTATTTAGTTATTTAGTTATTTAGTTATTTAGTTATTTAGTTATTTAGTTATTTAGTTATTTAGTTATTTAGTTATTTAGTTATTTAGTTATTTAGTTATTTAGTTATTTAGTTATTTAGTTATTTAGTTATTTAGTTATTTAGTTATTTAGTTATTTAGTTATTTAGTTATTTAGTTATTTAGTTATTTAGTTATTTAGTTATTTAGTTATTTAGTTATTTAGTTATTTAGTTATTTAGTTATTTAGTTATTTAGTTATTTAGTTATTTAGTTATTTAGTTATTTAGTTATTTAGTTATTTAGTTATTTAGTTATTTAGTTATTTAGTTATTTAGTTATTTAGTTATTTAGTTATTTAGTTATTTAGTTATTTAGTTATTTAGTTATTTAGTTATTTAGTTATTTAGTTATTTAGTTATTTAGTTATTTAGTTATTTAGTTATTTAGTTATTTAGTTATTTAGTTATTTAGTTATTTAGTTATTTAGTTATTTAGTTATTTAGTTATTTAGTTATTTAGTTATTTAGTTATTTAGTTATTTAGTTATTTAGTTATTTAGTTATTTAGTTATTTAGTTATTTAGTTATTTAGTTATTTAGTTATTTAGTTATTTAGTTATTTAGTTATTTAGTTATTTAGTTATTTAGTTATTTAGTTATTTAGTTATTTAGTTATTTAGTTATTTAGTTATTTAGTTATTTAGTTATTTAGTTATTTAGTTATTTAGTTATTTAGTTATTTAGTTATTTAGTTATTTAGTTATTTAGTTATTTAGTTATTTAGTTATTTAGTTATTTAGTTATTTAGTTATTTAGTTATTTAGTTATTTAGTTATTTAGTTATTTAGTTATTTAGTTATTTAGTTATTTAGTTATTTAGTTATTTAGTTATTTAGTTATTTAGTTATTTAGTTATTTAGTTATTTAGTTATTTAGTTATTTAGTTATTTAGTTATTTAGTTATTTAGTTATTTAGTTATTTAGTTATTTAGTTATTTAGTTATTTAGTTATTTAGTTATTTAGTTATTTAGTTATTTAGTTATTTAGTTATTTAGTTATTTAGTTATTTAGTTATTTAGTTATTTAGTTATTTAGTTATTTAGTTATTTAGTTATTTAGTTATTTAGTTATTTAGTTATTTAGTTATTTAGTTATTTAGTTATTTAGTTATTTAGTTATTTAGTTATTTAGTTATTTAGTTATTTAGTTATTTAGTTATTTAGTTATTTAGTTATTTAGTTATTTAGTTATTTAGTTATTTAGTTATTTAGTTATTTAGTTATTTAGTTATTTAGTTATTTAGTTATTTAGTTATTTAGTTATTTAGTTATTTAGTTATTTAGTTATTTAGTTATTTAGTTATTTAGTTATTTAGTTATTTAGTTATTTAGTTATTTAGTTATTTAGTTATTTAGTTATTTAGTTATTTAGTTATTTAGTTATTTAGTTATTTAGTTATTTAGTTATTTAGTTATTTAGTTATTTAGTTATTTAGTTATTTAGTTATTTAGTTATTTAGTTATTTAGTTATTTAGTTATTTAGTTATTTAGTTATTTAGTTATTTAGTTATTTAGTTATTTAGTTATTTAGTTATTTAGTTATTTAGTTATTTAGTTATTTAGTTATTTAGTTATTTAGTTATTTAGTTATTTAGTTATTTAGTTATTTAGTTATTTAGTTATTTAGTTATTTAGTTATTTAGTTATTTAGTTATTTAGTTATTTAGTTATTTAGTTATTTAGTTATTTAGTTATTTAGTTATTTAGTTATTTAGTTATTTAGTTATTTAGTTATTTAGTTATTTAGTTATTTAGTTATTTAGTTATTTAGTTATTTAGTTATTTAGTTATTTAGTTATTTAGTTATTTAGTTATTTAGTTATTTAGTTATTTAGTTATTTAGTTATTTAGTTATTTAGTTATTTAGTTATTTAGTTATTTAGTTATTTAGTTATTTTTTTTTTTTTTTTTTTTTGAATTGCGGATCGACGTCTAAGGTCATTACCGCTTGTACAAGTGAAGTTCAAATATATAGAAAATCGGATTTTGTAACATGAAAAAATAATAAATTATAAAAAATGAACCAATTCGTAGGATATAAAATTAGAGATTTAATCTGGTTTGAGTATAAATATATATATACAGTAATGTTAACACATTCGAGAAAACGTTGTACAATTAAAAATATCCGAAAATATCAGCTTTAGCATAAATAAAGCGTAAAGAAAAATGTTACACTTCCTCATGTGTGGAAGAACATTGCACAGTTGGCATGTGCAGAAACCAGTCAAGAACTGAGGTCTTTTATAGGAACTACAAATACCGCAGCCTCGGCTGCTAAATAGTGCGGAATGCTAATAAATGAATAAAAATAAAATGGAAATAAGAATATTAACATTTATAAAAGAGAACCCTTTCATATTTGCGCAAACAAATCAGCTGCTCTCAGAAATGAGAGCAATTTGCAAATGCTTGTTGCATTATTGGATAAAGAAATCTCCATGGGATCCTCAATACCAGCATTGCGACGATGTAAATTGTAGCTAGGACACTGCTCGAAAATATGTTCGAGAGTGAGCCTAGTGTTACAAGTGGCGCAGAACGGTGGTTGTTCTCCTAGTAACAGGTACACGTGAGTGAGACAAGTATGGCCTAATCTCAGACGAGAGATGACCACTTGCTCACACCTTGTTAGGCGGAGCGGTGATGTCCACCGCTCCACTGACAACTTTACACGTCGCAATTTGCTCGTAGATAAATTCCACTCCTCCTGCCATAACCTAAGACAATACCCAGTCACAGACCTCAACACATCATCGGTGCGCAATGGCTGACGGACAACATAGTTGCCGTTGGCTGCTCCGAGAGCAGCTCGGTCGGCGCGGTGATTGCCGGGTATCCCAGCATGTCCAGGTATCCACATTAGTACGACATCTCTCTCTAGCTCCCGTAACTTATCGATTTCTTCGCGGATATCCAAAACGGTTGGATCTGTGGAGAATCTGCTACCGATGCCTAAGATGGAACTTAAGGAATCAGTGCAGATGAGCAGGTGACGATGCTCTTCGATAGATTGACGAGAGTGTCGAAGAGAGTAGAGAATACCATATAACTCGGCAGTGTACACCGAGCATATGGGTGCCAGTGTGAACGACTGGGATACGCCGTCAGTCACAAAAGCGCAGCCTGTACCGGAGTCTGTCTTGGAGCCATCAGTATATGTGTGTTGAAAGTCTGTGTATTGTTGCAATTGAAAGAAGAATTCAATCAAGTATATGGCATTAGGAGTGGAGTCTTTTGGCAGGTTGGTAAGCACTAAGTTTTTCTTAATATGGAGGGAAGCCCATGGAGGTACTTCACCATAAATGCGGTGTAAGACCGGCCCTTGGTTGCTTATTATAGTGTTTAACAACCGTGGGAGTTTAAGAGCGAGAGGGTAGAGGAAAGTTGAACTGTTTCTGTACAGTTGGTCTAACTCGTAATTGTTATCAAAAACTGGATAATTTATGTGCTGTGTGAGCGAAAGGACTTTACAAACGTACCGCAAACCAAGTTTGATGTACCTTATGTGAAGTGGCGGTACACCGGCTTCACAGTGAAGGCTTGGAATTGGGGTAGTTCTGAACGCACCGGTGACTGTTCGAATGCCAGCATTATGCACGCTATCTAGCTTCTTCAAGTGATGAGGACTAGCAGTATACATAATGATAGCACCGAAGTCTATCTTGGACAGAACCAGACTGGTGTACAGGCGCAGCAAAGAGTCCCTTTCGGCTCCCCATTTTGTGGAGGCAATACACTTGATTGCATTCAATGTCATTCTGCACTGCGCAGAAACAGTGTTGATGTGTTTCAATAGTAAGAAACGTCTGTCGAAAATTAAACCCAAAAACTTCACCTCATCTACAATCCGCACTGGTCTGTTGTAAAGCGTCACAACAGGACAGTTGTGTGCTTTGCGTTGTCGACAAAAATCGATAGCACATGTCTTTTCTGTAGAGAAACGGAAACCACGGTCGGATGCGGCCAGAGAAACAATGTCTACAGCCTGCTGTAATCTCTCCTGACAAAGAGCGAGAGATTGAGACGAAGTGAAGAGGGTGAGGTCGTCAACATATAAACAATAATCAACGGTATTGGGGATGGTAGAAACGATGTCATTGATTGCAATCAAGAATAATGTTATACTTATGGAAGAACCTTGGGGAATACCGTTTTGCAGCGGTCGTGTAGAAGAGAGACTTTCTCCAACTCGGACCCTAAATGAGCGGCTACAAAGAAAGTTTTCAATGAATTGAGGCAGATGGCCTCGTAAACCCCAGTTGTGCAATTTTCGTAGTATTCCATATCTCCAGGTCATGTCGAACGCTTTCTCTAGATCGAAAAACACAGCAACCATATGGTTGCGTTTTAAGATACTAGACTGAATGGCGTTAGTCAAATACACATGAAGGTCAGTGGTAGAATGGTGCTGACGAGATCCACATTGATGTTTGTTGATGAGATTGCGAGATTCTAGAAACCAGCTGAGCCGGAAATTGATCATACGTTCATATACCTTTGACAGATGGCACGTCAAAGATATAGGACGATAACTAGATGCAAGAGACACTTCTTTTCCCTTTTTCAGAATCGGTATAATTATTGCTTCACGCCAAACGTCTGGATAGATATTTTCAACCCAAAGATGGTTAAGAAATTTCACTATTCTTTGCTTAAAATGGTCGGGTAGATGTCGAAGCATTGCGTAAGCGATGTCGTCATGCCCGACAGAAGTGTTTGCAGTACGACTGAGTGCAAATTCGAATTCGTCGAAAGAAAAGCTAGAATTGTACAACTCAGAGTTATCCGAGTTAAAGTCAAGTGGAACCTCCTCAGACGCTTTTACGCGCAAAAAATGAAGTGAATAATTGTCCGAATTGCTAACAGCCTCAAACTGGTCTGCTAAAATCTCACAAATCTCATCTCTACTAGTGTGTACTTGGTCATTGGCCTGGAGCATTGGAATATGGGAACTTTTCTTGTAGCCGTTCATATATCTGATTTTCTTCCAAAGTATAGTTTGGTCGGAATCAGTGCCGATTGCAGAAACAAAACCACGCCAAGACTCAGTTTTAGACTTAATAATTGTACGTCTTGCTTGCGCACGTGCTTTCTTAAAAGCAATTTGGTGTGCAAGTGTCGGATTTTTCCGATACACTTTTAGCGCGCGTTTTTTTGCACGAATATCGGCAGCAACTTGAGCATTCCACCAGGGAACTGACCTTGTCCTAGGTCGACCAGAAGATTTCGGTATAGAAACCGAAGCGGAAAACAGAATACAATCAGAAAGATGTTGTAACTCGACATGTGAATCTGATGATGGATCGGGAAGCTTTAGGTTGTTCCTAAATGCTTTCCAATCCGCCAGATCAAACAACCATCTGCTTGTTGATGTTTGATCATCAGAAACAGTATTAGTAAGAAACGACACAAGAATGGGAAAATGGTCACTGTAATGGGCATCATCAACTACCTGCCACTGAAGATGGGCGGCTAGCAATGAAGTAGAAAACGATAAGTCGATTGCCGAAAAACTTCTTGATCTCATATTAATGTACGTGGCAGAGCCAGTATTGAGAAGTGTGACATCATTGTCGTCCAAGAAGCTTTCGACAATTCGACCACGGGCATCTGTGCTAACAGAACCCCAGAGTTTGTTGTGAGCATTGAAGTCGCCAACAAGAATAAAAGGAGTCGGAAGTTGTCGTACCAAATCCTCAAGGTCATTTAAGTTCCAATTGCCGTCTGGAAGGTAGACGTTGCAAATTGTGATCTTACGAGGTGAGAATAATTGGCATGCTACTGCCTGTAGCCTAGTCCTTATGTTGCAGTCCTTAAAAGGGACAGAAGACTCGAGGACAATTGCAACGCCACCATGGGCACGACCAATGGGATCAACGTCTTTGCGGAATATGTTATATCCTCGCAAGTTAAAAGAATCAAGAGGTTTTAAGTGACTCTCCTGGATGCAAACTACTCTGGGGTTATGTTCAGCCATTAAAAGTTTTAACTCAGCTAGGTGGTTAACGATTCCATTACAATTCCATTGGATGATAAATGAGGTGGACATAAATTATGAATTGGAAATACAGAAAAGAAAAAAGTCAGAAAGAGAAGGCTGACTTTTGAGGAAAACCCAAAGAGTGTTAAATTTTCGGGTTCCTCGGTTTGCCCTTAACCCACCCACGCCTATCTTTGGGCTTTCGAGCGTTTTTGATCGCCTCATTATCAATCGACATCGCGCTTGATTCTGAGTCGGATAGGGGAATATTTTTATCCTGTTCTGATAGAACAGGAGCAGGCGATTGCAAGACATTGAGAATTGGAAGAGTGGTTGAAAGTAAGGGTGCATCTGGCAAAACAGGTCCTGGCACATTTGGAAGTAACGGTTTTGCTGATATACAAGTGGATGTGGTTGTGGAAGGTGTAACAATGCTCATAATGGCGGCTAGGTTTGTCGTAATAGCGTCGGTTATCATTTTTTTAATTTCTGGTATAAGAAGAGCTGCGATATCATTTACGGATGGCGCGGGTGATGTAGGCTTAGCTGCAACAACTTTCGCAAAGCTCAACCCAGAGACTGGGGAGTTCTGCCGCATAAAAGCTCTAGCTTCCGGGTAGCTACAATTGTTCAAAGTTTTGTATTTAACGATAGCATACTCTTCTTTGAATTTGGAGCAGTTTCTCGACAGCGCGAGATGACTCTCTCCACAATTCACGCACTTAACAGGGTCGGAACATCGCTCTTCTTCGTGTGGTGCTTTACCGCAAATACAAATTTTAGTCTCCTTGCAAGTTTTAGAAGAGTGCCCGAATTTTTGGCAATTAAAACACCGCATTGGGTTTGGTATGTATGGCCTGACAGGCAAACTGTACATGGCCACACGAATCTTCTCTGGCAATTTATGCAGTGAAAAAGAAACAATAATAGAAGCAGTATTCTCGACTACGCCACTGACTTTACGTGTAATCCGCCTGACCTCGGATACACCTTGCGCCTTTAATTCAGAGCAAAGCTCGTCAGTCGTACAGTTCAATAAATCCCGACAAGTTATTACACCCTTGACGGTATTTAGGGTAGCGTGAGAAATAATTTCCACTGAAAAATCAGAAAATACTGTGGTTTGCAGTAATCGTGTCGCTTGTTTCGCCGACTTTGTTTCGACCAACAAACCGTCTTTAATTTTTTTTACAGACTGTACCTCACCAACCAGACTATACAACTGTTTACTAATCAAAAAGGGGCTGACTTTGAAAAAGTCAGTTCCATCCTTTTTTTTGATGACCAGAAACCGGGGTGATTGACCTACCGTCAACTGGCTCATCATTTTCTGCTTTTTAGCAGGGTTAGAATGAACGGAGGGGTCGCCCCCTCCGTCGAACACCCCGTCCGCCAACGCGGGCAGTTAAAAAAGAAAGAAAATAAAAAAACACACCCGGAATTTAGAGATTGTAGCCTAAACTACGAAAAAGAAACAATGTTTATTCAAAATGAACAAAAAAGCGAACGAAAACAGTCGATAAACGACCAAAACAACACCATACAAAACAATATAAACACAAACGAACGAGAAAAAACCTAAGTTCAAACACGAAATTTGTTTGTTTACAATTGAAATGTATTCGCACAGAGCTCACGTGAAGAACGTCCGTTCACTCTGGCATCAAGTACACGACCGATTTAGTTATTTAGTTATTTAGTTATTTAGTTATTTAGTTATTTAGTTATTTAGTTATTTAGTTATTTAGTTATTTAGTTATTTAGTTATTTAGTTATTTAGTTATTTAGTTATTTAGTTATTTAGTTATTTAGTTATTTAGTTATTTAGTTATTTAGTTATTTAGTTATTTAGTTATTTAGTTATTTAGTTATTTAGTTATTTAGTTATTTAGTTATTTAGTTATTTAGTTATTTAGTTATTTAGTTATTTAGTTATTTAGTTATTTAGTTATTTAGTTATTTAGTTATTTAGTTATTTAGTTATTTAGTTATTTAGTTATTTAGTTATTTAGTTATTTAGTTATTTAGTTATTTAGTTATTTAGTTATTTAGTTATTTAGTTATTTAGTTATTTAGTTATTTAGTTATTTAGTTATTTAGTTATTTAGTTATTTAGTTATTTAGTTATTTAGTTATTTAGTTATTTAGTTATTTAGTTATTTAGTTATTTAGTTATTTAGTTATTTAGTTATTTAGTTATTTAGTTATTTAGTTATTTAGTTATTTAGTTATTTAGTTATTTAGTTATTTAGTTATTTAGTTATTTAGTTATTTAGTTATTTAGTTATTTAGTTATTTAGTTATTTAGTTATTTAGTTATTTAGTTATTTAGTTATTTAGTTATTTAGTTATTTAGTTATTTAGTTATTTAGTTATTTAGTTATTTAGTTATTTAGTTATTTAGTTATTTAGTTATTTAGTTATTTAGTTATTTAGTTATTTAGTTATTTAGTTATTTAGTTATTTAGTTATTTAGTTATTTAGTTATTTAGTTATTTAGTTATTTAGTTATTTAGTTATTTAGTTATTTAGTTATTTAGTTATTTAGTTATTTAGTTATTTAGTTATTTAGTTATTTAGTTATTTAGTTATTTAGTTATTTAGTTATTTAGTTATTTAGTTATTTAGTTATTTAGTTATTTAGTTATTTAGTTATTTAGTTATTTAGTTATTTAGTTATTTAGTTATTTAGTTATTTAGTTATTTAGTTATTTAGTTATTTAGTTATTTAGTTATTTAGTTATTTAGTTATTTAGTTATTTAGTTATTTAGTTATTTAGTTATTTAGTTATTTAGTTATTTAGTTATTTAGTTATTTAGTTATTTAGTTATTTAGTTATTTAGTTATTTAGTTATTTAGTTATTTAGTTATTTAGTTATTTAGTTATTTAGTTATTTAGTTATTTAGTTATTTAGTTATTTAGTTATTTAGTTATTTAGTTATTTAGTTATTTAGTTATTTAGTTATTTAGTTATTTAGTTATTTAGTTATTTAGTTATTTAGTTATTTAGTTATTTAGTTATTTAGTTATTTAGTTATTTAGTTATTTAGTTATTTAGTTATTTAGTTATTTAGTTATTTAGTTATTTAGTTATTTAGTTATTTAGTTATTTAGTTATTTAGTTATTTAGTTATTTAGTTATTTAGTTATTTAGTTATTTAGTTATTTAGTTATTTAGTTATTTAGTTATTTAGTTATTTAGTTATTTAGTTATTTAGTTATTTAGTTATTTAGTTATTTAGTTATTTAGTTATTTAGTTATTTAGTTATTTAGTTATTTAGTTATTTAGTTATTTAGTTATTTAGTTATTTAGTTATTTAGTTATTTAGTTATTTAGTTATTTAGTTATTTAGTTATTTAGTTATTTAGTTATTTAGTTATTTAGTTATTTAGTTATTTAGTTATTTAGTTATTTAGTTATTTAGTTATTTAGTTATTTAGTTATTTAGTTATTTAGTTATTTAGTTATTTAGTTATTTAGTTATTTAGTTATTTAGTTATTTAGTTATTTAGTTATTTAGTTATTTAGTTATTTAGTTATTTAGTTATTTAGTTATTTAGTTATTTAGTTATTTAGTTATTTAGTTATTTAGTTATTTAGTTATTTAGTTATTTAGTTATTTAGTTATTTAGTTATTTAGTTATTTAGTTATTTAGTTATTTAGTTATTTAGTTATTTAGTTATTTAGTTATTTAGTTATTTAGTTATTTAGTTATTTAGTTATTTAGTTATTTAGTTATTTAGTTATTTAGTTATTTAGTTATTTAGTTATTTAGTTATTTAGTTATTTAGTTATTTAGTTATTTAGTTATTTAGTTATTTAGTTATTTAGTTATTTAGTTATTTAGTTATTTAGTTATTTAGTTATTTAGTTATTTAGTTATTTAGTTATTTAGTTATTTAGTTATTTAGTTATTTAGTTATTTAGTTATTTAGTTATTTAGTTATTTAGTTATTTAGTTATTTAGTTATTTAGTTATTTAGTTATTTAGTTATTTAGTTATTTAGTTATTTAGTTATTTAGTTATTTAGTTATTTAGTTATTTAGTTATTTAGTTATTTAGTTATTTAGTTATTTAGTTATTTAGTTATTTAGTTATTTAGTTATTTAGTTATTTAGTTATTTAGTTATTTAGTTATTTAGTTATTTAGTTATTTAGTTATTTAGTTATTTAGTTATTTAGTTATTTAGTTATTTAGTTATTTAGTTATTTAGTTATTTAGTTATTTAGTTATTTAGTTATTTAGTTATTTAGTTATTTAGTTATTTAGTTATTTAGTTATTTAGTTATTTAGTTATTTAGTTATTTAGTTATTTAGTTATTTAGTTATTTAGTTATTTAGTTATTTAGTTATTTAGTTATTTAGTTATTTAGTTATTTAGTTATTTAGTTATTTAGTTATTTAGTTATTTAGTTATTTAGTTATTTAGTTATTTAGTTATTTAGTTATTTAGTTATTTAGTTATTTAGTTATTTAGTTATTTAGTTATTTAGTTATTTAGTTATTTAGTTATTTAGTTATTTAGTTATTTAGTTATTTAGTTATTTAGTTATTTAGTTATTTAGTTATTTAGTTATTTAGTTATTTAGTTATTTAGTTATTTAGTTATTTAGTTATTTAGTTATTTAGTTATTTAGTTATTTAGTTATTTAGTTATTTAGTTATTTAGTTATTTAGTTATTTAGTTATTTAGTTATTTAGTTATTTAGTTATTTAGTTATTTAGTTATTTAGTTATTTAGTTATTTAGTTATTTAGTTATTTAGTTATTTAGTTATTTAGTTATTTAGTTATTTAGTTATTTAGTTATTTAGTTATTTAGTTATTTAGTTATTTAGTTATTTAGTTATTTAGTTATTTAGTTATTTAGTTATTTAGTTATTTAGTTATTTAGTTATTTAGTTATTTAGTTATTTAGTTATTTAGTTATTTAGTTATTTAGTTATTTAGTTATTTAGTTATTTAGTTATTTAGTTATTTAGTTATTTAGTTATTTAGTTATTTAGTTATTTAGTTATTTAGTTATTTAGTTATTTAGTTATTTAGTTATTTAGTTATTTAGTTATTTAGTTATTTAGTTATTTAGTTATTTAGTTATTTAGTTATTTAGTTATTTAGTTATTTAGTTATTTAGTTATTTAGTTATTTAGTTATTTAGTTATTTAGTTATTTAGTTATTTAGTTATTTAGTTATTTAGTTATTTAGTTATTTAGTTATTTAGTTATTTAGTTATTTAGTTATTTAGTTATTTAGTTATTTAGTTATTTAGTTATTTAGTTATTTAGTTATTTAGTTATTTAGTTATTTAGTTATTTAGTTATTTAGTTATTTAGTTATTTAGTTATTTAGTTATTTAGTTATTTAGTTATTTAGTTATTTAGTTATTTAGTTATTTAGTTATTTAGTTATTTAGTTATTTAGTTATTTAGTTATTTAGTTATTTAGTTATTTAGTTATTTAGTTATTTAGTTATTTAGTTATTTAGTTATTTAGTTATTTAGTTATTTAGTTATTTAGTTATTTAGTTATTTAGTTATTTAGTTATTTAGTTATTTAGTTATTTAGTTATTTAGTTATTTAGTTATTTAGTTATTTAGTTATTTAGTTATTTAGTTATTTAGTTATTTAGTTATTTAGTTATTTAGTTATTTAGTTATTTAGTTATTTAGTTATTTAGTTATTTAGTTATTTAGTTATTTAGTTATTTAGTTATTTAGTTATTTAGTTATTTAGTTATTTAGTTATTTAGTTATTTAGTTATTTAGTTATTTAGTTATTTAGTTATTTAGTTATTTAGTTATTTAGTTATTTAGTTATTTAGTTATTTAGTTATTTAGTTATTTAGTTATTTAGTTATTTAGTTATTTAGTTATTTAGTTATTTAGTTATTTAGTTATTTAGTTATTTAGTTATTTAGTTATTTAGTTATTTAGTTATTTAGTTATTTAGTTATTTAGTTATTTAGTTATTTAGTTATTTAGTTATTTAGTTATTTAGTTATTTAGTTATTTAGTTATTTAGTTATTTAGTTATTTAGTTATTTAGTTATTTAGTTATTTAGTTATTTAGTTATTTAGTTATTTAGTTATTTAGTTATTTAGTTATTTAGTTATTTAGTTATTCGTTAGTTATTTAGTTATTTAGTTATTTAGTTATTTAGTTATTTAGTTATTTAGTTATTTAGTTATTTAGTTATTTAGTTATTTAGTTATTTAGTTATTTAGTTATTTAGTTATTTAGTTATTTAGTTATTTAGTTATTTAGTTATTTAGTTATTTAGTTATTTAGTTATTTAGTTATTTAGTTATTTAGTTATTTAGTTATTTAGTTATTTAGTTATTTAGTTATTTAGTTATTTAGTTATTTAGTTATTTAGTTATTTAGTTATTTAGTTATTTAGTTATTTAGTTATTTAGTTATTTAGTTATTTAGTTATTTAGTTATTTAGTTATTTAGTTATTTAGTTATTTAGTTATTTAGTTATTTAGTTATTTAGTTATTTAGTTATTTAGTTATTTAGTTATTTAGTTATTTAGTTATTTAGTTATTTAGTTATTTAGTTATTTAGTTATTTAGTTATTTAGTTATTTAGTTATTTAGTTATTTAGTTATTTAGTTATTTAGTTATTTAGTTATTTAGTTATTTAGTTATTTAGTTATTTAGTTATTTAGTTATTTAGTTATTTAGTTATTTAGTTATTTAGTTATTTAGTTATTTAGTTATTTAGTTATTTAGTTATTTAGTTATTTAGTTATTTAGTTATTTAGTTATTTAGTTATTTAGTTATTTAGTTATTTAGTTATTTAGTTATTTAGTTATTTAGTTATTTAGTTATTTAGTTATTTAGTTATTTAGTTATTTAGTTATTTAGTTATTTAGTTATTTAGTTATTTAGTTATTTAGTTATTTAGTTATTTAGTTATTTAGTTATTTAGTTATTTAGTTATTTAGTTATTTAGTTATTTAGTTATTTAGTTATTTAGTTATTTAGTTATTTAGTTATTTAGTTATTTAGTTATTTAGTTATTTAGTTATTTAGTTATTTAGTTATTTAGTTATTTAGTTATTTAGTTATTTAGTTATTTAGTTATTTAGTTATTTAGTTATTTAGTTATTTAGTTATTTAGTTATTTAGTTATTTAGTTATTTAGTTATTTAGTTATTTAGTTATTTAGTTATTTAGTTATTTAGTTATTTAGTTATTTAGTTATTTAGTTATTTAGTTATTTAGTTATTTAGTTATTTAGTTATTTAGTTATTTAGTTATTTAGTTATTTAGTTATTTAGTTATTTAGTTATTTAGTTATTTAGTTATTTAGTTATTTAGTTATTTAGTTATTTAGTTATTTAGTTATTTAGTTATTTAGTTATTTAGTTATTTAGTTATTTAGTTATTTAGTTATTTAGTTATTTAGTTATTTAGTTATTTAGTTATTTAGTTATTTAGTTATTTAGTTATTTAGTTATTTAGTTATTTAGTTATTTAGTTATTTAGTTATTTAGTTATTTAGTTATTTAGTTATTTAGTTATTTAGTTATTTAGTTATTTAGTTATTTAGTTATTTAGTTATTTAGTTATTTAGTTATTTAGTTATTTAGTTATTTAGTTATTTAGTTATTTAGTTATTTAGTTATTTAGTTATTTAGTTATTTAGTTATTTAGTTATTTAGTTATTTAGTTATTTAGTTATTTAGTTATTTAGTTATTTAGTTATTTAGTTATTTAGTTATTTAGTTATTTAGTTATTTAGTTATTTAGTTATTTAGTTATTTAGTTATTTAGTTATTTAGTTATTTAGTTATTTAGTTATTTAGTTATTTAGTTATTTAGTTATTTAGTTATTTAGTTATTTAGTTATTTAGTTATTTAGTTATTTAGTTATTTAGTTATTTAGTTATTTAGTTATTTAGTTATTTAGTTATTTAGTTATTTAGTTATTTAGTTATTTAGTTATTTAGTTATTTAGTTATTTAGTTATTTAGTTATTTAGTTATTTAGTTATTTAGTTATTTAGTTATTTAGTTATTTAGTTATTTAGTTATTTAGTTATTTAGTTATTTAGTTATTTAGTTATTTAGTTATTTAGTTATTTAGTTATTTAGTTATTTAGTTATTTAGTTATTTAGTTATTTAGTTATTTAGTTATTTAGTTATTTAGTTATTTAGTTATTTAGTTATTTAGTTATTTAGTTATTTAGTTATTTAGTTATTTAGTTATTTAGTTATTTAGTTATTTAGTTATTTAGTTATTTAGTTATTTAGTTATTTAGTTATTTAGTTATTTAGTTATTTAGTTATTTAGTTATTTAGTTATTTAGTTATTTAGTTATTTAGTTATTTAGTTATTTAGTTATTTAGTTATTTAGTTATTTAGTTATTTAGTTATTTAGTTATTTAGTTATTTAGTTATTTAGTTATTTAGTTATTTAGTTATTTAGTTATTTAGTTATTTAGTTATTTAGTTATTTAGTTATTTAGTTATTTAGTTATTTAGTTATTTAGTTATTTAGTTATTTAGTTATTTAGTTATTTAGTTATTTAGTTATTTAGTTATTTAGTTATTTAGTTATTTAGTTATTTAGTTATTTAGTTATTTAGTTATTTAGTTATTTAGTTATTTAGTTATTTAGTTATTTAGTTATTTAGTTATTTAGTTATTTAGTTATTTAGTTATTTAGTTATTTAGTTATTTAGTTATTTAGTTATTTAGTTATTTAGTTATTTAGTTATTTAGTTATTTAGTTATTTAGTTATTTAGTTATTTAGTTATTTAGTTATTTAGTTATTTAGTTATTTAGTTATTTAGTTATTTAGTTATTTAGTTATTTAGTTATTTAGTTATTTAGTTATTTAGTTATTTAGTTATTTAGTTATTTAGTTATTTAGTTATTTAGTTATTTAGTTATTTAGTTATTTAGTTATTTAGTTATTTAGTTATTTAGTTATTTAGTTATTTAGTTATTTAGTTATTTAGTTATTTAGTTATTTAGTTATTTAGTTATTTAGTTATTTAGTTATTTAGTTATTTAGTTATTTAGTTATTTAGTTATTTAGTTATTTAGTTATTTAGTTATTTAGTTATTTAGTTATTTAGTTATTTAGTTATTTAGTTATTTAGTTATTTAGTTATTTAGTTATTTAGTTATTTAGTTATTTAGTTATTTAGTTATTTAGTTATTTAGTTATTTAGTTATTTAGTTATTTAGTTATTTAGTTATTTAGTTATTTAGTTATTTAGTTATTTAGTTATTTAGTTATTTAGTTATTTAGTTATTTAGTTATTTAGTTATTTAGTTATTTAGTTATTTAGTTATTTAGTTATTTAGTTATTTAGTTATTTAGTTATTTAGTTATTTAGTTATTTAGTTATTTAGTTATTTAGTTATTTAGTTATTTAGTTATTTAGTTATTTAGTTATTTAGTTATTTAGTTATTTAGTTATTTAGTTATTTAGTTATTTAGTTATTTAGTTATTTAGTTATTTAGTTATTTAGTTATTTAGTTATTTAGTTATTTAGTTATTTAGTTATTTAGTTATTTAGTTATTTAGTTATTTAGTTATTTAGTTATTTAGTTATTTAGTTATTTAGTTATTTAGTTATTTAGTTATTTAGTTATTTAGTTATTTAGTTATTTAGTTATTTAGTTATTTAGTTATTTAGTTATTTAGTTATTTAGTTATTTAGTTATTTAGTTATTTAGTTATTTAGTTATTTAGTTATTTAGTTATTTAGTTATTTAGTTATTTAGTTATTTAGTTATTTAGTTATTTAGTTATTTAGTTATTTAGTTATTTAGTTATTTAGTTATTTAGTTATTTAGTTATTTAGTTATTTAGTTATTTAGTTATTTAGTTATTTAGTTATTTAGTTATTTAGTTATTTAGTTATTTAGTTATTTAGTTATTTAGTTATTTAGTTATTTAGTTATTTAGTTATTTAGTT
>OX063288.1:14135146-14147646 GCA_944039245.1 Nebria salina
ACGAGAGTGTCGAAGAGAGTAGAGAATACCATATAACTCGGCAGTGTACACCGAGCATATGGGTGCCAGTGTGAACGACTGGGATACACCGTCAGTCACAAAAGCGCAGCCTGTACCGGAGTCTGTCTTGGAGCCATCAGTATATGTGTGTTGAAAGTCTGTGTATTGTTGCAATTGAAAGAAGAATTCAATCAAGTATATGGCATTAGGAGTGGAATCTTTTGGCAGGTTGGTAAGCACTAAGTTTTTCTTAATATGGAGGGAAGCCCATGGAGGTACTTCACCATAAATGCGGTGTAAGACCGGCCCTTGGTTGCTTATTATAGTGTTTAACAACCGTGGGAGCTTAAGAGCGAGAGGGTAGAGGAAAGTTGAACTGTTTCTGTACAGTTGGTCTAACTCGTAATTGTTATCAAAAACTGGATAATTTATGTGCTGTGTGAGCGAAAGGACTTTACAAACGTACCGCAAACCAAGTTTGATGTACCTTATGTGAAGTGGCGGTACACCGGCTTCACAGTGAAGGCTTGGAATTGGGGTAGTTCTGAACGCACCGGTGACTGTTCGAATGCCAGCATTATGCACGCTATCTAGCTTCTTCAAGTGATGAGGACTAGCAGTATACATAATGATAGCACCGAAGTCTATCTTGGACAGAACCAGACTGGTGTACAGGCGCAGCAAAGAGTCCCTTTCGGCTCCCCATTTTGTGGAGGCAATACACTTGATTGCATTCAATGTCATTCTGCACTGCGCAGAAACAGTGTTGATGTGTTTCAATAGTAAGAAACGTCTGTCGAAAATTAAACCCAAGAACTTCACCTCATCTACAATCCGCACTGGTCTGTTATAAAGCGTCACAACAGGACAGTTGTGTGCTTTGCGTTGTCGACAAAAATCGATAGCACATGTCTTTTCCGTAGAGAAACGGAAACCACGGTCGGATGCGGCCAGAGAAACAATGTCTACAGCCTGCTGTAATCTCTCCTGACAAAGAGCGAGAGATTGAGACGAAGTGAAGAGGGTGAGGTCGTCAACATATAAACAATAATCAACGGTATTGGGGATGGTAGAAACGATGTCGTTGATTGCAATCAAGAATAATGTTATACTTATGGAAGAACCTTGGGGAATACCGTTTTGCAGCGGTCGTGTAGAAGAGAGACTTTCTCCAACTCGGACCCTAAATGAGCGGCTACAAAGAAAGTTTTCAATGAATTGAGGCAGATGGCCTCGTAAACCCCAGTTGTGCAATTTTCGTAGTATTCCATATCTCCAGGTCATGTCGAACGCTTTCTCTAGATCGAAAAACACAGCAACCATATGGTTGCGTTTTAAGATACTAGACTGAATGGCGTTAGTCAAATACACATGAAGGTCAGTGGTAGAATGGTGCTGACGAGATCCACATTGATGTTTGTTGATGAGATTGCGAGATTCTAGAAACCAGCTGAGCCGGAAATTGATCATACGTTCATATACCTTTGACAGATGGCACGTCAAAGATATAGGACGATAACTAGATGCAAGAGACACTTCTTTTCCCTTTTTCAGAATCGGTATAATTATTGCTTCACGCCAAACGTCTGGATAGATATTTTCAACCCAAAGATGGTTAAGAAATTTCACTATTCTTTGCTTAAAATGGTCGGGTAGATGTCGAAGCATTGCGTAAGCGATGTCGTCATGCCCGACAGAAGTGTTTGCAGTACGACTGAGTGCAAATTCGAATTCGTCGAAAGAAAAGCTAGAATTGTACAACTCAGAGTTATCCGAGTTAAAGTCAAGTGGAACCTCCTCAGACGCTTTTACGCGCAAAAAATGAAGTGAATAATTGTCCGAATTGCTAACAGCCTCAAACTGGTCTGCTAAAATCTCACAAATCTCATCTCTACTAGTGTGTACTTGGTCATTGGCCTGGAGCATTGGAATATGGGAACTTTTCTTGTAGCCGTTCATATATCTGATTTTCTTCCAAAGTATAGTTTGGTCGGAATCAGTGCCGATTGAAGAAACAAAACCACGCCAAGACTCAGTTTTAGACTTAATAATTGTACGTCTTGCTTGCGCACGTGCTTTCTTAAAAGCAATTTGGTGTGCAAGTGTCGGATTTTTCCGATACACTCTTAGCGCGCGTTTTTTTGCACGAATATCGGCAGCAACTTGAGCATTCCACCAGGGAACTGACCTCGTCCTAGGTCGACCAGAAGATTTCGGTATAGAAACCGAAGCGGAAAACAGAATACAATCAGAAAGATGTTGTAACTCGACATGTGAATCTGATGATGGATCGGGAAGCTTTAGGTTGTTCCTAAATGCTTTCCAATCCGCCAGATCAAACAACCATCTTCTTGTTGATGTTTGATCATCAGAAACAGTATTAGTAAGAAACGACACAAGAATGGGAAAATGGTCACTGTTATGGGCATCATCAACTACCTGCCACTGAAGATGGGCGGCTAGCAATGAAGTAGAAAACGATAAGTCGATTGCCGAAAAACTTCTTGATCTCATATTAATGTACGTGGCAGAGCCAGTATTGAGAAGTGTGACATCATTGTCGTCCAAGAAGCTTTCGACAATTCGACCACGGGCATCTGTGCTAACAGAACCCCAGAGTTTGTTGTGAGCATTGAAGTCGCCAACAAGAATAAAAGGAGTCGGAAGTTGTCGTACCAAATCCTCAAGGTCATTTAAGTTCCAATTGCCGTCTGGAAGGTAGACGTTGCAAATTGTGATCTTACGAGGTGAGAATAATTGGCATGCTACTGCCTGTAGCCTAGTCCTTATGTTGCAGTCCTTAAAAGGGACAGAAGACTCGAGGACAATTGCAACGCCACCATGGGCACGACCAATGGGATCAACGTCTTTGCGGAATATGTTATATCCTCGCAAGTTAAAAGAATCAAGAGGTTTTAAGTGACTCTCCTGGATGCAAACTACTCTGGGGTTATGTTCAGCCATTAAAAGTTTTAACTCAGCTAGGTGGTTGACGATTCCATTACAATTCCATTGGATGATAAATGAGGTGGACATAAATTATGAATTGGAAATACAGAAAAGAAAAAAGTCAGAAAGAGAAGGCTGACTTTTGAGGAAAACCCAAAGAGTGTTAAATTTTCGGGTTCCTCGGTTTGCCCTTAACCCACCCACGCCTATCTTTGGGCTTTCGAGCGTTTTTGATCGCCTCATTATCAATCGACATCGCGCTTGATTCTGAGTCGGATAGGGGAATATTTTTATCCTGTCCTGATAGAACAGGAGCAGGCGATTGCATGACATTGAGAATTGGAAGAGTGGTTGAAAGTAAGGGTGCATCTGGCAAAACAGGTCCTGGCACATTTGGAAGTAACGGTTTTGCTGATATACAAGTGGATGTGGTTGTGGAAGGTGTAACAATGCTCATAATGGCGGCTAGGTTTGTCGTAATAGCGTCGGTTATCATTTTTTTAATTTCTGGTATAAGAAGAGCTGCGATATCATTTACGGATGGCGCGGGTGATGTAGGCTTAGCTGCAACAACTTTCGCAAAGCTCAACCCAGAGACTGGGGAGTTCTGCCGCATAAAAGCTCTAGCTTCCGGGTAGCTACAATTGTTCAAAGTTTTGTATTTAACGATAGCATACTCTTCTTTGAATTTGGAGCAGTTTCTCGACAGCGCGAGATGACTCTCTCCACAATTCACGCACTTAACAGGGTCGGAACATCGCTCTTCTTCGTGTGGTGCTTTGCCGCAAATACAAATTTTAGTCTCCTTGCAAGTTTTAGAAGAGTGCCCGAATTTTTGGCAATTAAAACACCGCATTGGGTTTGGTATGTATGGCCTGACAGGCAAACTGTACATGGCCACACGAATCTTCTCTGGCAATTTATGCAGTGAAAAAGAAACAATAATAGAAGCAGTATTCTCGACTACGCCACTGACTTTACGTGTAATCCGCCTGACCTCGGATACACCTTGCGCCTTTAATTCAGAGCAAAGCTCGTCAGTCGTACAGTTCAATAAATCCCGACAAGTTATTACACCCTTGACGGTATTTAGGGTAGCGTGAGAAATAATTTCCACTGAAAAATCAGAAAATACTGTGGTTTGCAGTAATCGTGTCGCTTGTTTCGCCGACTTTGTTTCGACCAACAAACCGTCTTTAATTTTTTTTACAGACTGTACCTCACCAACCAGACTATACAACTGTTTACTAATCAAAAAGGGGCTGACTTTGAAAAAGTCAGTTCCATCCTTTTTTTTGATGACCAGAAACCGGGGTGATTGACCTACCGTCAACTGGCTCATCATTTTCTGCTTTTTAGCAGGGTTAGAATGAACGGAGGGGTCGCCCCCTCCGTCGAACACCCCGTCCGCCAACGCGGGCAGTTAAAAAAGAAAGAAAATAAAAAAACACACCCGGAATTTAGAGATTGTAGCCTAAACTACGAAAAAGAAACACTGTTTATTCAAAATGAACAAAAAAGCGAACGAAAACAGTCGATAAACGACCAAAACAACACCATACAAAGCAATATAAACACAAACGAACGAGAAAAAACCTAAGTTCAAACACGAAATTTGTTTGTTTACAATTGAAATGTATTCGCACAGAGCTCACGTGAAGAACGTCCGTTCACTCTGGCATCAAGTACACGACGATTTATTTATTTATTTATTTATTTATTTATTTATTTATTTATTCATTCATTCATTCATTCATTCATTCATTCATTCATTCATTCATTCATTCATTCATTCATTCATTCATTCATTCATTCATTCATTCATTCATTCATTCATTCATTCATTCATTCATTCATTCATTCATTCATTCATTCATTCATTCATTCATTCATTCATTCATTCATTCATTCATTCATTCATTCATTCATTCATTCATTCATTCATTCATTCATTCATTCATTCATTCATTCATTCATTCATTCATTCATTCATTCATTCATTCATTCATTCATTCATTCATTCATTCATTCATTCATTCATTCATTCATTCATTCATTCATTCATTCATTCATTCATTCATTCATTCATTCATTCATTCATTCATTCATTCATTCATTCATTCATTCATTCATTCATTCATTCATTCATTCATTCATTTATTTATTTATTTATTTATTTATTTATTTATTTATTTATTTATTTATTTATTTATTTATTTATTTATTTATTTATTTATTTATTTATTTATTTATTTATTTATTTATTTATTTATTTATTTATTTATTTATTTATTTATTTATTTATTTATTTATTTATTTATTTATTTATTTATTTATTTATTTATTTATTTATTTATTTATTTATTTATTTATTTATTTATTTATTTATTTATTTATTTATTTATTTATTTATTTATTTATTTATTTATTTATTTATTTATTTATTTATTTATTTATTTATTTATTTATTTATTTATTTATTTATTTATTTATTTATTTATTTATTTATTTATTTATTTATTTATTTATTTATTTATTTATTTATTTATTTATTTATTTATTTATTTATTTATTTATTTATTTATTTATTTATTTATTTATTTATTTATTTATTTATTTATTTATTTATTTATTTATTTATTTATTTATTTATTTATTTATTTATTTATTTATTTATTTATTTATTTATTTATTTATTTATTTATTTATTTATTTATTTATTTATTTATTTATTTATTTATTTATTTATTTATTTATTTATTTATTTATTTATTTATTTATTTATTTATTTATTTATTTATTTATTTATTTATTTATTTATTTATTTATTTATTTATTTATTTATTTATTTATTTATTTATTTATTTATTTATTTATTTATTTATTTATTTATTTATTTATTTATTTATTTATTTATTTATTTATTTATTTATTTATTTATTTATTTATTTATTTATTTATTTATTTATTTATTTATTTATTTATTTATTTATTTATTTATTTATTTATTTATTTATTTATTTATTTATTTATTTATTTATTTATTTATTTATTTATTTATTTATTTATTTATTTATTTATTTATTTATTTATTTATTTATTTATTTATTTATTTATTTATTTATTTATTTATTTATTTATTTATTTATTTATTTATTTATTTATTTATTTATTTATTTATTTATTTATTTATTTATTTATTTATTTATTTATTTATTTATTTATTTATTTATTTATTTATTTATTTATTTATTTATTTATTTATTTATTTATTTATTTATTTATTTATTTATTTATTTATTTATTTATTTATTTATTTATTTATTTATTTATTTATTTATTTATTTATTTATTTATTTATTTATTTATTTATTTATTTATTTATTTATTTATTTATTTATTTATTTATTTATTTATTTATTTATTTATTTATTTATTTATTTATTTATTTATTTATTTATTTATTTATTTATTTATTTATTTATTTATTTATTTATTTATTTATTTATTTATTTATTTATTTATTTATTTATTTATTTATTTATTTATTTATTTATTTATTTATTTATTTATTTATTTATTTATTTATTTATTTATTTATTTATTTATTTATTTATTTATTTATTTATTTATTTATTTATTTATTTATTTATTTATTTATTTATTTATTTATTTATTTATTTATTTATTTATTTATTTATTTATTTATTTATTTATTTATTTATTTATTTATTTATTTATTTATTTATTTATTTATTTATTTATTTATTTATTTATTTATTTATTTATTTATTTATTTATTTATTTATTTATTTATTTATTTATTTATTTATTTATTTATTTATTTATTTATTTATTTATTTATTTATTTATTTATTTATTTATTTATTTATTTATTTATTTATTTATTTATTTATTTATTTATTTATTTATTTATTTATTTATTTATTTATTTATTTATTTATTTATTTATTTATTTATTTATTTATTTATTTATTTATTTATTTATTTATTTATTTATTTATTTATTTATTTATTTATTTATTTATTTATTTATTTATTTATTTATTTATTTATTTATTTATTTATTTATTTATTTATTTATTTATTTATTTATTTATTTATTTATTTATTTATTTATTTATTTATTTATTTATTTATTTATTTATTTATTTATTTATTTATTTATTTATTTATTTATTTATTTATTTTTTTTTTTTTTTTTTTTTTTTTTTTTTATTGAATTGCGGATCGACGTCTAAGGTCATTACCGCTTGTACAAGTGAAGTTCAAATATATAGAAAATCGGGTTTTGTAACATGAAAAAATAATAAATTATAAAAAATGAACCAATTAAGAGGATATAAAATTAGAGATTTAATCTGGTTTGAGTATAAATATATATAAACAGTAATGTTAACACATTCGAGAAAACGTTGTACAATTAAAAATATCCGAAAATATCAGCTTTAGCATAAATAAAGCGTAAAGAAAAATGTTACACTTCCTCATGTGTGGAAGAACATTGCACAGTTGGCATGTGCAGAAACCAGTCAAGAACTGAGGTCTTTTATAGGAACTACAAAAACCGCAGCCTCGGCTGCTAAATAGTGCGGAATGCTAATAAATGAATAAAAATAAAATGGAAATAAGAATATTAACATTTATAAAAGAGAGCCCTTTCATATTTGCGCAAACAAATCAGCTGCTCTCAGAAATGAGAGCAATTTGCAAATGCTTGTTGCATTATTGGATAAAGAAATCTCCATGGGATCCTCGATACCAGCATTGCGACGATGTAAATTGTAGCTAGGACACTGCTCGAAAATATGTTCGAGAGTGAGCCTAGTGTTACAAGTGGCGCAGAACGGTGGTTGTTCTCCTAGTAACAGGTACACGTGAGTGAGACAAGTATGGCCTAATCTCAGACGAGAGATGACCACTTGCTCACACCTTGTTAGGCGGAGCGGTGATGTCCACCGCTCCACTGACAACTTTACACGTCGCAATTTGCTCGTAGATAAATTCCACTCCTCCTGCCATAACTTAAGACAATACCCAGTCACAGACCTCAACACATCATCGGTGCGCAATGGCTGACGGACAACATAGTTGCCGTTGGCTGCTCCGAGAGCAGCTCGGTCGGCGCGGTGATTGCCGGGTATCCCAGCATGTCCAGGTATCCACATTAGTACGACATCTCTCTCTAGCTCCCGTAACCTATCGATTTCTTCGCGGATATCCAAAACGGTTGGATCTGTGGAGAATCTGCTACCGATGCCTAAGATGGAACTTAAGGAATCAGTGCAGATGAGCAGGTGACGATGCTCTTCGATAGATTGACGAGAGTGTCGAAGAGAGTAGAGAATACCATATAACTCGGCAGTGTACACCGAGCATATGGGTGCCAGTGTGAACGACTGGGATACACCGTCAGTCACAAAAGCGCAGCCTGTACCGGAGTCTGTCTTGGAGCCATCAGTATATGTGTGTTGAAAGTCTGTGTATTGTTGCAATTGAAAGAAGAATTCAATCAAGTATATGGCATTTGGAGTGGAATCTTTTGGCAGGTTGGTAAGCACTAAGTTTTTCTTAATATGGAGGGAAGCCCATGGAGGTACTTCACCATAAATGCGGTGTAAGACCGGCCCTTGGTTGCTTATTATAGTGTTTAACAACCGTGGGAGCTTAAGAGCGAGAGGGTAGAGGAAAGTTGAACTGTTTCTGTACAGTTGGTCTAACTCGTAATTGTTATCAAAAACTGGATAATTTATGTGCTGTGTGAGCGAAAGGACTTTACAAACGTACCGCAAACCAAGTTTGATGTACCTTATGTGAAGTGGCGGTACACCGGCTTCACAGTGAAGGCTTGGAATTGGGGTAGTTCTGAACGCACCGGTGACTGTTCGAATGCCAGCATTATGCACGCTATCTAGCTTCTTCAAGTGATGAGGACTAGCAGTATACATAATGATAGCACCGAAGTCTATCTTGGACAGAACCAGACTGGTGTACAGGCGCAGCAAAGAGTCCCTTTCGGCTCCCCATTTTGTGGAGGCAATACACTTGATTGCATTCAATGTCATTCTGCACTGCGCAGAAACAGTGTTGATGTGTTTCAATAGTAAGAAACGTCTGTCGAAAATTAAACCCAAAAACTTCACCTCATCTACAATCCGCACTGGTCTGTTATAAAGCGTCACAACAGGACAGTTGTGTGCTTTGCGTTGTCGACAAAAATCGATAGCACATGTCTTTTCCGTAGAGAAACGGAAACCACGGTCGGATGCGGCCAGAGAAACAATGTCTACAGCCTGCTGTAATCTCTCCTGACAAAGAGCGAGAGATTGAGACGAAGTGAAGAGGGTGAGGTCGTCAACATATAAACAATAATCAACGGTATTGGGGATGGTAGAAACGATGTCGTTGATTGCAATCAAGAATAATGTTATACTTATGGAAGAACCTTGGGGAATACCGTTTTGCAGCGGTCGTGTAGAAGAGAGACTTTCTCCAACTCGGACCCTAAATGAGCGGCTACAAAGAAAGTTTTCAATGAATTGAGGCAGATGGCCTCGTAAACCCCAGTTGTGCAATTTTCGTAGTATTCCATATCTCCAGGTCATGTCGAACGCTTTCTCTAGATCGAAAAACACAGCAACCATATGGTTGCGTTTTAAGATACTAGACTGAATGGCGTTAGTCAAATACACATGAAGGTCAGTGGTAGAATGGTGCTGACGAGATCCACATTGATGTTTGTTGATGAGATTGCGAGATTCTAGAAACCAGCTTAGCCGGAAATTGATCATACGTTCATATACCTTTGACAGATGGCACGTCAAAGATATAGGACGATAACTAGATGCAAGAGACACTTCTTTTCCCTTTTTCAGAATCGGTATAATTATTGCTTCACGCCAAACGTCTGGATAGATATTTTCAACCCAAAGATGGTTAAGAAATTTCACTATTCTTTGCTTAAAATGGTCGGGTAGATGTCGAAGCATTGCGTAAGCGATGTCGTCATGCCCGACAGAAGTGTTTGCAGTACGACTGAGTGCAAATTCGAATTCGTCGAAAGAAAAGCTAGAATTGTACAACTCAGAGTTATCCGAGTTAAAGTCAAGTGGAACCTCCTCAGACGCTTTTACGCGCAAAAAATGAAGTGAATAATTGTCCGAATTGCTAACAGCCTCAAACTGGTCTGCTAAAATCTCACAAATCTCATCTCTACTAGTGTGTACTTGGTCATTGGCCTGGAGCATTGGAATATGGGAACTTTTCTTGTAGCCGTTCATATATCTGATTTTCTTCCAAAGTATAGTTTGGTCGGAATCAGTGCCGATTGAAGAAACAAAACCACGCCAAGACTCAGTTTTAGACTTAATAATTGTACGTCTTGCTTGCGCACGTGCTTTCTTAAAAGCAATTTGGTGTGCAAGTGTCGGATTTTTCCGATACACTCTTAGCGCGCGTTTTTTTGCACGAATATCGGCAGCAACTTGAGCATTCCACCAGGGAACTGACCTCGTCCTAGGTCGACCAGAAGATTTCGGTATAGAAACCGAAGCGGAAAACAGAATACAATCAGAAAGATGTTGTAACTCGACATGTGAATCTGATGATGGATCGGGAAGCTTTAGGTTGTTCCTAAATGCTTTCCAATCCGCCAGATCAAACAACCATCTTCTTGTTGATGTTTGATCATCAGAAACAGTATTAGTAAGAAACGACACAAGAATGGGAAAATGGTCACTGTTATGGGCATCATCAACTACCTGCCACTGAAGATGGGCGGCTAGCAATGAAGTAGAAAACGATAAGTCGATTGCCGAAAAACTTCTTGATCTCATATTAATGTACGTGGCAGAGCCAGTATTGAGAAGTGTGACATCATTGTCGTCCAAGAAGCTTTCGACAATTCGACCACGGGCATCTGTGCTAACAGAACCCCAGAGTTTGTTGTGAGCATTGAAGTCGCCAACAAGAATAAAAGGAGTCGGAAGTTGTCGTACCAAATCCTCAAGGTCATTTAAGTTCCAATTGCCGTCTGGAAGGTAGACGTTGCAAATTGTGATCTTACGAGGTGAGAATAATTGGCATGCTACTGCCTGTAGCCTAGTCCTTATGTTGCAGTCCTTAAAAGGGACAGAAGACTCGAGGACAATTGCAACGCCACCATGGGCACGACCAATGGGATCAACGTCTTTGCGGAATATGTTATATCCTCGCAAGTTAAAAGAATCAAGAGGTTTTAAGTGACTCTCCTGGATGCAAACTACTCTGGGGTTATGTTCAGCCATTAAAAGTTTTAACTCAGCTAGGTGGTTGACGATTCCATTACAATTCCATTGGATGATAAATGAGGTGGACATAAATTATGAATTGGAAATACAGAAAAGAAAAAAGTCAGAAAGAGAAGGCTGACTTTTGAGGAAAACCCAAAGAGTGTTAAATTTTCTGGTTCCTCGGTTTGCCCTTAACCCACCCACGCCTATCTTTGGGCTTTCGAGCGTTTTTGATCGCCTCATTATCAATCGACATCGCGCTTGATTCTGAGTCGGATAGGGGAATATTTTTATCCTGTCCTGATAGAACAGGAGCAGGCGATTGCATGACATTGAGAATTGGAAGAGTGGTTGAAAGTAAGGGTGCATCTGGCAAAACAGGTCCTGGCACATTTGGAAGTAACGGTTTTGCTGATATACAAGTGGATGTGGTTGTGGAAGGTGTAACAATGCTCATAATGGCGGCTAGGTTTGTCGTAATAGCGTCGGTTATCATTTTTTTAATTTCTGGTATAAGAAGAGCTGCGATATCATTTACGGCTGGCGCGGGTGATGTAGGCTTAGCTGCAACAACTTTCGCAAAGCTCAACCCAGAGACTGGGGAGTTCTGCCGCATAAAAGCTCTAGCTTCCGGGTAGCTACAATTGTTCAAAGTTTTGTATTTAACGATAGCATACTCTTCTTTGAATTTGGAGCAGTTTCTCGACAGCGCGAGATGACTCTCTCCACAATTCACGCACTTAACAGGGTCGGAACATCGCTCTTCTTCGTGTGGTGCTTTGCCGCAAATACAAATTTTAGTCTCCTTGCAAGTTTTAGAAGAGTGCCCGAATTTTTGGCAATTAAAACACCGCATTGGGTTTGGTATGTATGGCCTGACAGGCAAACTGTACATGGCCACACGAATCTTCTCTGGCAATTTATGCAGTGAAAAAGAAACAATAATAGAAGCAGTATTCTCGACTACGCCACTGACTTTACGTGTAATCCGCCTGACCTCGGATACACCTTGCGCCTTTAATTCAGAGCAAAGCTCGTCAGTCGTACAGTTCAATAAATCCCGACAAGTTATTACACCCTTGACGGTATTTAGGGTAGCGTGAGAAATAATTTCCACTGAAAAATCAGAAAATACTGTGGTTTGCAGTAATCGTGTCGCTTGTTTCGCCGACTTTGTTTCGACCAACAAACCGTCTTTAATTTTTTTTACAGACTGTACCTCACCAACCAGACTATACAACTGTTTACTAATCAAAAAGG
>OX063288.1:14150146-14157646 GCA_944039245.1 Nebria salina
TTTATTTATTTATTTATTTATTTATTTATTTATTTATTTATTTATTTATTTATTTATTTATTTATTTATTTATTTATTTATTTATTTATTTATTTATTTATTTATTTATTTATTTATTTATTTATTTATTTATTTATTTATTTATTTATTTATTTATTTATTTATTTATTTATTTATTTATTTATTTATTTATTTATTTATTTATTTATTTATTTATTTATTTATTTATTTATTTATTTATTTATTTATTTATTTATTTATTTATTTATTTATTTATTTATTTATTTATTTATTTATTTATTTATTTATTTATTTATTTATTTATTTATTTATTTATTTATTTATTTATTTATTTATTTATTTATTTATTTATTTATTTATTTATTTATTTATTTATTTATTTATTTATTTATTTATTTATTTATTTATTTATTTATTTATTTATTTATTTATTTATTTATTTATTTATTTATTTATTTATTTATTTATTTATTTATTTATTTATTTATTTATTTATTTATTTATTTATTTATTTATTTATTTATTTATTTATTTATTTATTTATTTATTTATTTATTTATTTATTTATTTATTTATTTATTTATTTATTTATTTATTTATTTATTTATTTATTTATTTATTTATTTATTTATTTATTTATTTATTTATTTATTTATTTATTTATTTATTTATTTATTTATTTATTTATTTATTTATTTATTTATTTATTTATTTATTTATTTATTTATTTATTTATTTATTTATTTATTTATTTATTTATTTATTTATTTATTTATTTATTTATTTATTTATTTATTTATTTATTTATTTATTTATTTATTTATTTATTTATTTATTTATTTATTTATTTATTTATTTATTTATTTATTTATTTATTTATTTATTTATTTATTTATTTATTTATTTATTTATTTATTTATTTATTTATTTATTTATTTATTTATTTATTTATTTATTTATTTATTTATTTTTTTTTTTTTTTTTTTTTTTTATTGAATTGCGGATCGACGTCTAAGGTCATTACCGCTTGTACAAGTGAAGTTCAAATATATAGAAAATCGGGTTTTGTAACATGAAAAAATAATAAATTATAAAAAATGAACCAATTAAGAGGATATAAAATTAGAGATTTAATCTGGTTTGAGTATAAATATATATATACAGTAATGTTAACACATTCGAGAAAACGTTGTACAATTAAAAATATCCGAAAATATCAGCTTTAGCATAAATAAAGCGTAAAGAAAAATGTTACACTTCCTCATGTGTGGAAGAACATTGCACAGTTGGCATGTGCAGAAACCAGTCAAGAACTGAGGTCTTTTATAGGAACTACAAAAACCGCAGCCTCGGCTGCTAAATAGTGCGGAATGCTAATAAATGAATAAAAATAAAATGGAAATAAGAATATTAACATTTATAAAAGAGAGCCCTTTCATATTTGCGCAAACAAATCAGCTGCTCTCAGAAATGAGAGCAATTTGCAAATGCTTGTTGCATTATTGGATAAAGAAATCTCCATGGGATCCTCGATACCAGCATTGCGACGATGTAAATTGTAGCTAGGACACTGCTCGAAAATATGTTCGAGAGTGAGCCTAGTGTTACAAGTGGCGCAGAACGGTGGTTGTTCTCCTAGTAACAGGTACACGTGAGTGAGACAAGTATGGCCTAATCTCAGACGAGAGATGACCACTTGCTCACACCTTGTTAGGCGGAGCGGTGATGTCCACCGCTCCACTGACAACTTTACACGTCGCAATTTGCTCGTAGATAAATTCCACTCCTCCTGCCATAACTTAAGACAATACCCAGTCACAGACCTCAACACATCATCGGTGCGCAATGGCTGACGGACAACATAGTTGCCGTTGGCTGCTCCGAGAGCAGCTCGGTCGGCGCGGTGATTGCCGGGTATCCCAGCATGTCCAGGTATCCACATTAGTACGACATCTCTCTCTAGCTCCCGTAACCTATCGATTTCTTCGCGGATATCCAAAACGGTTGGATCTGTGGAGAATCTGCTACCGATGCCTAAGATGGAACTTAAGGAATCAGTGCAGATGAGCAGGTGACGATGCTCTTCGATAGATTGACGAGAGTGTCGAAGAGAGTAGAGAATACCATATAACTCGGCAGTGTACACCGAGCATATGGGTGCCAGTGTGAACGACTGGGATACACCGTCAGTCACAAAAGCGCAGCCTGTACCGGAGTCTGTCTTGGAGCCATCAGTATATGTGTGTTGAAAGTCTGTGTATTGTTGCAATTGAAAGAAGAATTCAATCAAGTATATGGCATTTGGAGTGGAATCTTTTGGCAGGTTGGTAAGCACTAAGTTTTTCTTAATATGGAGGGAAGCCCATGGAGGTACTTCACCATAAATGCGGTGTAAGACCGGCCCTTGGTTGCTTATTATAGTGTTTAACAACCGTGGGAGCTTAAGAGCGAGAGGGTAGAGGAAAGTTGAACTGTTTCTGTACAGTTGGTCTAACTCGTAATTGTTATCAAAAACTGGATAATTTATGTGCTGTGTGAGCGAAAGGACTTTACAAACGTACCGCAAACCAAGTTTGATGTACCTTATGTGAAGTGGCGGTACACCGGCTTCACAGTGAAGGCTTGGAATTGGGGTAGTTCTGAACGCACCGGTGACTGTTCGAATGCCAGCATTATGCACGCTATCTAGCTTCTTCAAGTGATGAGGACTAGCAGTATACATAATGATAGCACCGAAGTCTATCTTGGACAGAACCAGACTGGTGTACAGGCGCAGCAAAGAGTCCCTTTCGGCTCCCCATTTTGTGGAGGCAATACACTTGATTGCATTCAATGTCATTCTGCACTGCGCAGAAACAGTGTTGATGTGTTTCAATAGTAAGAAACGTCTGTCGAAAATTAAACCCAAAAACTTCACCTCATCTACAATCCGCACTGGTCTGTTATAAAGCGTCACAACAGGACAGTTGTGTGCTTTGCGTTGTCGACAAAAATCGATAGCACATGTCTTTTCCGTAGAGAAACGGAAACCACGGTCGGATGCGGCCAGAGAAACAATGTCTACAGCCTGCTGTAATCTCTCCTGACAAAGAGCGAGAGATTGAGACGAAGTGAAGAGGGTGAGGTCGTCAACATATAAACAATAATCAACGGTATTGGGGATGGTAGAAACGATGTCGTTGATTGCAATCAAGAATAATGTTATACTTATGGAAGAACCTTGGGGAATACCGTTTTGCAGCGGTCGTGTAGAAGAGAGACTTTCTCCAACTCGGACCCTAAATGAGCGGCTACAAAGAAAGTTTTCAATGAATTGAGGCAGATGGCCTCGTAAACCCCAGTTGTGCAATTTTCGTAGTATTCCATATCTCCAGGTCATGTCGAACGCTTTCTCTAGATCGAAAAACACAGCAACCATATGGTTGCGTTTTAAGATACTAGACTGAATGGCGTTAGTCAAATACACATGAAGGTCAGTGGTAGAATGGTGCTGACGAGATCCACATTGATGTTTGTTGATGAGATTGCGAGATTCTAGAAACCAGCTGAGCCGGAAATTGATCATACGTTCATATACCTTTGACAGATGGCACGTCAAAGATATAGGACGATAACTAGATGCAAGAGACACTTCTTTTCCCTTTTTCAGAATCGGTATAATTATTGCTTCACGCCAAACGTCTGGATAGATATTTTCAACCCAAAGATGGTTAAGAAATTTCACTATTCTTTGCTTAAAATGGTCGGGTAGATGTCGAAGCATTGCGTAAGCGATGTCGTCATGCCCGACAGAAGTGTTTGCAGTACGACTGAGTGCAAATTCGAATTCGTCGAAAGAAAAGCTAGAATTGTACAACTCAGAGTTATCCGAGTTAAAGTCAAGTGGAACCTCCTCAGACGCTTTTACGCGCAAAAAATGAAGTGAATAATTGTCCGAATTGCTAACAGCCTCAAACTGGTCTGCTAAAATCTCACAAATCTCATCTCTACTAGTGTGTACTTGGTCATTGGCCTGGAGCATTGGAATATGGGAACTTTTCTTGTAGCCGTTCATATATCTGATTTTCTTCCAAAGTATAGTTTGGTCGGAATCAGTGCCGATTGAAGAAACAAAACCACGCCAAGACTCAGTTTTAGACTTAATAATTGTACGTCTTGCTTGCGCACGTGCTTTCTTAAAAGCAATTTGGTGTGCAAGTGTCGGATTTTTCCGATACACTCTTAGCGCGCGTTTTTTTGCACGAATATCGGCAGCAACTTGAGCATTCCACCAGGGAACTGACCTCGTCCTAGGTCGACCAGAAGATTTCGGTATAGAAACCGAAGCGGAAAACAGAATACAATCAGAAAGATGTTGTAACTCGACATGTGAATCTGATGATGGATCGGGAAGCTTTAGGTTGTTCCTAAATGCTTTCCAATCCGCCAGATCAAACAACCATCTTCTTGTTGATGTTTGATCATCAGAAACAGTATTAGTAAGAAACGACACAAGAATGGGAAAATGGTCACTGTTATGGGCATCATCAACTACCTGCCACTGAAGATGGGCGGCTAGCAATGAAGTAGAAAACGATAAGTCGATTGCCGAAAAACTTCTTGATCTCATATTAATGTACGTGGCAGAGCCAGTATTGAGAAGTGTGACATCATTGTCGTCCAAGAAGCTTTCGACAATTCGACCACGGGCATCTGTGCTAACAGAACCCCAGAGTTTGTTGTGAGCATTGAAGTCGCCAACAAGAATAAAAGGAGTCGGAAGTTGTCGTACCAAATCCTCAAGGTCATTTAAGTTCCAATTGCCGTCTGGAAGGTAGACGTTGCAAATTGTGATCTTACGAGGTGAGAATAATTGGCATGCTACTGCCTGTAGCCTAGTCCTTATGTTGCAGTCCTTAAAAGGGACAGAAGACTCGAGGACAATTGCAACGCCACCATGGGCACGACCAATGGGATCAACGTCTTTGCGGAATATGTTATATCCTCGCAAGTTAAAAGAATCAAGAGGTTTTAAGTGACTCTCCTGGATGCAAACTACTCTGGGGTTATGTTCAGCCATTAAAAGTTTTAACTCAGCTAGGTGGTTGACGATTCCATTACAATTCCATTGGATGATAAATGAGGTGGACATAAATTATGAATTGGAAATACAGAAAAGAAAAAAGTCAGAAAGAGAAGGCTGACTTTTGAGGAAAACCCAAAGAGTGTTAAATTTTCGGGTTCCTCGGTTTGCCCTTAACCCACCCACGCCTATCTTTGGGCTTTCGAGCGTTTTTGATCGCCTCATTATCAATCGACATCGCGCTTGATTCTGAGTCGGATAGGGGAATATTTTTATCCTGTCCTGATAGAACAGGAGCAGGCGATTGCATGACATTGAGAATTGGAAGAGTGGTTGAAAGTAAGGGTGCATCTGGCAAAACAGGTCCTGGCACATTTGGAAGTAACGGTTTTGCTGATATACAAGTGGATGTGGTTGTGGAAGGTGTAACAATGCTCATAATGGCGGCTAGGTTTGTCGTAATAGCGTCGGTTATCATTTTTTTAATTTCTGGTATAAGAAGAGCTGCGATATCATTTACGGATGCATTTACGGATGGCGCGGGTGATGTAGGCTTAGCTGCAACAACTTTCGCAAAGCTCAACCCAGAGACTGGGGAGTTCTGCCGCATAAAAGCTCTAGCTTCCGGGTAGCTACAATTGTTCAAAGTTTTGTATTTAACGATAGCATACTCTTCTTTGAATTTGGAGCAGTTTCTCGACAGCGCGAGATGACTCTCTCCACAATTCACGCACTTAACAGGGTCGGAACATCGCTCTTCTTCGTGTGGTGCTTTGCCGCAAATACAAATTTTAGTCTCCTTGCAAGTTTTAGAAGAGTGCCCGAATTTTTGGCAATTAAAACACCGCATTGGGTTTGGTATGTATGGCCTGACAGGCAAACTGTACATGGCCACACGAATCTTCTCTGGCAATTTATGCAGTGAAAAAGAAACAATAATAGAAGCAGTATTCTCGACTACGCCACTGACTTTACGTGTAATCCGCCTGACCTCGGATACACCTTGCGCCTTTAATTCAGAGCAAAGCTCGTCAGTCGTACAGTTCAATAAATCCCGACAAGTTATTACACCCTTGACGGTATTTAGGGTAGCGTGAGAAATAATTTCCACTGAAAAATCAGAAAATACTGTGGTTTGCAGTAATCGTGTCGCTTGTTTCGCCGACTTTGTTTCGACCAACAAACCGTCTTTAATTTTTTTTACAGACTGTACCTCACCAACCAGACTATACAACTGTTTACTAATCAAAAAGGGGCTGACTTTGAAAAAGTCAGTTCCATCCTTTTTTTTGATGACCAGAAACCGGGGTGATTGACCTACCGTCAACTGGCTCATCATTTTCTGCTTTTTAGCAGGGTTAGAATGAACGGAGGGGTCGCCCCCTCCGTCGAACACCCCGTCCGCCAACGCGGGCAGTTAAAAAAGAAAGAAAATAAAAAAACACACCCGGAATTTAGAGATTGTAGCCTAAACTACGAAAAAGAAACACTGTTTATTCAAAATGAACAAAAAAGCGAACGAAAACAGTCGATAAACGACCAAAACAACACCATACAAAGCAATATAAACACAAACGAACGAGAAAAAACCTAAGTTCAAACACGAAATTTGTTTGTTTACAATTGAAATGTATTCGCACAGAGCTCACGTGAAGAACGTCCGTTCACTCTGGCATCAAGTACACGACGATTTATTTATTTATTTATTTATTTATTTATTTATTTATTTATTTATTCATTCATTCATTCATTCATTCATTCATTTATTTATTTATTTATTTATTTATTTATTTATTTATTTATTTATTTATTTATTTATTTATTTATTTATTTATTTATTTATTTATTTATTTTTTTATTTATTTATTTATTTATTTATTTATTTATTTATTTATTTATTTATTTATTTATTTATTTATTTATTTATTTATTTATTTATTTATTTATTTATTTATTTATTTATTTATTTATTTATTTATTTATTTATTTATTTATTTATTTATTTATTTATTTATTTATTTATTTATTTATTTATTTATTTATTTATTTATTTATTTATTTATTTATTTATTTATTTATTTATTTATTTATTTATTTATTTATTTATTTATTTATTTATTTATTTATTTATTTATTTATTTATTTATTTATTTATTTATTTATTTATTTATTTATTTATTTATTTATTTATTTATTTATTTATTTATTTATTTATTTATTTATTTATTTATTTATTTATTTATTTATTTATTTATTTATTTATTTATTTATTTATTTATTTATTTATTTATTTATTTATTTATTTATTTATTTATTTATTTATTTATTTATTTATTTATTTATTTATTTATTTATTTATTTATTTATTTATTTATTTATTTATTTATTTATTTATTTATTTATTTATTTATTTATTT
>OX063288.1:14162646-14275146 GCA_944039245.1 Nebria salina
TTGCTCACACCTTGTTAGGCGGAGCGGTGATGTCCACCGCTCCACTGACAACTTTACACGTCGCAATTTGCTCGTAGATAAATTCCACTCCTCCTGCCATAACTTAAGACAATACCCAGTCACAGACCTCAACACATCATCGGTGCGCAATGGCTGACGGACAACATAGTTGCCGTTGGCTGCTCCGAGAGCAGCTCGGTCGGCGCGGTGATTGCCGGGTATCCCAGCATGTCCAGGTATCCACATTAGTACGACATCTCTCTCTAGCTCCCGTAACCTATCCCGTAACCTATCGATTTCTTCGCGGATATCCAAAACGGTTGGATCTGTGGAGAATCTGCTACCGATGCCTAAGATGGAACTTAAGGAATCAGTGCAGATGAGCAGGTGACGATGCTCTTCGATAGATTGACGAGAGTGTCGAAGAGAGTAGAGAATACCATATAACTCGGCAGTGTACACCGAGCATATGGGTGCCAGTGTGAACGACTGGGATACACCGTCAGTCACAAAAGCGCAGCCTGTACCGGAGTCTGTCTTGGAGCCATCAGTATATGTGTGTTGAAAGTCTGTGTATTGTTGCAATTGAAAGAAGAATTCAATCAAGTATATGGCATTTGGAGTGGAATCTTTTGGCAGGTTGGTAAGCACTAAGTTTTTCTTAATATGGAGGGAAGCCCATGGAGGTACTTCACCATAAATGCGGTGTAAGACCGGCCCTTGGTTGCTTATTATAGTGTTTAACAACCGTGGGAGCTTAAGAGCGAGAGGGTAGAGGAAAGTTGAACTGTTTCTGTACAGTTGGTCTAACTCGTAATTGTTATCAAGAACTGGATAATTTATGTGCTGTGTGAGCGAAAGGACTTTACAAACGTACCGCAAACCAAGTTTGATGTACCTTATGTGAAGTGGCGGTACACCGGCTTCACAGTGAAGGCTTGGAATTGGGGTAGTTCTGAACGCACCGGTGACTGTTCGAATGCCAGCATTATGCACGCTATCTAGCTTCTTCAAGTGATGAGGACTAGCAGTATACATAATGATAGCACCGAAGTCTATCTTGGACAGAACCAGACTGGTGTACAGGCGCAGCAAAGAGTCCCTTTCGGCTCCCCATTTTGTGGAGGCAATACACTTGATTGCATTCAATGTCATTCTGCACTGCGCAGAAACAGTGTTGATGTGTTTCAATAGTAAGAAACGTCTGTCGAAAATTAAACCCAAAAACTTCACCTCATCTACAATCCGCACTGGTCTGTTATAAAGCGTCACAACAGGACAGTTGTGTGCTTTGCGTTGTCGACAAAAGTCGATAGCACATGTCTTTTCCGTAGAGAAACGGAAACCACGGTCGGATGCGGCCAGAGAAACAATGTCTACAGCCTGCTGTAATCTCTCCTGACAAAGAGCGAGAGATTGAGACGAAGTGAAGAGGGTGAGGTCGTCAACATATAAACAATAATCAACGGTATTGGGGATGGTAGAAACGATGTCGTTGATTGCAATCAAGAATAATGTTATACTTATGGAAGAACCTTGGGGAATACCGTTTTGCAGCGGTTGTGTAGAAGAGAGACTTTCTCCAACTCGGACCCTAAATGAGCGGCTACAAAGAAAGTTTTCAATGAATTGAGGCAGATGGCCTCGTAAACCCCAGTTGTGCAATTTTCGTAGTATTCCATATCTCCAGGTCATGTCGAACGCTTTCTCTAGATCGAAAAACACAGCAACCATATGGTTGCGTTTTAAGATACTAGACTGAATGGCGTTAGTCAAATACACATGAAGGTCAGTGGTAGAATGGTGCTGACGAGATCCACATTGATGTTTGTTGATGAGATTGCGAGATTCTAGAAACCAGCTGAGCCGGAAATTGATCATACGTTCATATACCTTTGACAGATGGCACGTCAAAGATATAGGACGATAACTAGATGCAAGAGACACTTCTTTTCCCTTTTTCAGAATCGGTATAATTATTGCTTCACGCCAAACGTCTGGATAGATATTTTCGACCCAAAGATGGTTAAGAAATTTCACTATTCTTTGCTTAAAATGGTCGGGTAGATGTCGAAGCATTGCGTAAGCGATGTCGTCATGCCCGACAGAAGTGTTTGCAGTACGACTGAGTGCAAATTCGAATTCGTCGAAAGAAAAGCTAGAATTGTACAACTCAGAGTTATCCGAGTTAAAGTCAAGTGGAACCTCCTCAGACGCTTTTACGCGCAAAAAATGAAGTGAATAATTGTCCGAATTGCTAACAGCCTCAAACTGGTCTGCTAAAATCTCACAAATCTCATCTCTACTAGTGTGTACTTGGTCATTGGCCTGGAGCATTGGAATATGGGAACTTTTCTTGTAGCCGTTCATATATCTGATTTTCTTCCAAAGTATAGTTTGGTCGGAATCAGTGCCGATTGAAGAAACAAAACCACGCCAAGACTCAGTTTTAGACTTAATAATTGTACGTCTTGCTTGCGCACGTGCTTTCTTAAAAGCAATTTGGTGTGCAAGTGTCGGATTTTTCCGATACACTTTTAGCGCGCGTTTTTTTGCACGAATATCGGCAGCAACTTGAGCATTCCACCAGGGAACTGACCTCGTCCTAGGTCGACCAGAAGATTTCGGTATAGAAACCGAAGCGGAAAACAGAATACAATCAGAAAGATGTTGTAACTCGACATGTGAATCTGATGATGGATCGGGAAGCTTTAGGTTGTTCCTAAATGCTTTCCAATCCGCCAGATCAAACAACCATCTTCTTGTTGATGTTTGATCATCAGAAACAGTATTAGTAAGAAACGACACAAGAATGGGAAAATGGTCACTGTTATGGGCATCATCAACTACCTGCCACTGAAGATGGGCGGCTAGCAATGAAGTAGAAAACGATAAGTCGATTGCCGAAAAACTTCTTGATCTCATATTAATGTACGTGGCAGAGCCAGTATTGAGAAGTGTGACATCATTGTCGTCCAAGAAGCTTTCGACAATTCGACCACGGGCATCTGTGCTAACAGAACCCCAGAGTTTGTTGTGAGCATTGAAGTCGCCAACAAGAATAAAAGGAGTCGGAAGTTGTCGTACCAAATCCTCAAGGTCATTTAAGTTCCAATTGCCGTCTGGAAGGTAGACGTTGCAAATTGTGATCTTACGAGGTGAGAATAATTGGCATGCTACTGCCTGTAGCCTAGTCCTTATGTTGCAGTCCTTAAAAGGGACAGAAGACTCGAGGACAATTGCAACGCCACCATGGGCACGACCAATGGGATCAACGTCTTTGCGGAATATGTTATATCCTCGCAAGTTAAAAGAATCAAGAGGTTTTAAGTGACTCTCCTGGATGCAAACTACTCTGGGGTTATGTTCAGCCATTAAAAGTTTTAACTCAGCTAGGTGGTTGACGATTCCATTACAATTCCATTGGATGATAAATGAGGTGGACATAAATTATGAATTGGAAATACAGAAAAGAAAAAAGTCAGAAAGAGAAGGCTGACTTTTGAGGAAAACCCAAAGAGTGTTAAATTTTCGGGTTCCTCGGTTTGCCCTTAACCCACCCACGCCTATCTTTGGGCTTTCGAGCGTTTTTGATCGCCTCATTATCAATCGACATCGCGCTTGATTCTGAGTCGGATAGGGGAATATTTTTATCCTGTCCTGATAGAACAGGAGCAGGCGATTGCATGACATTGAGAATTGGAAGAGTGGTTGAAAGTAAGGGTGCATCTGGCAAAACAGGTCCTGGCACATTTGGAAGTAACGGTTTTGCTGATATACAAGTGGATGTGGTTGTGGAAGGTGTAACAATGCTCATAATGGCGGCTAGGTTTGTCGTAATAGCGTCGGTTATCATTTTTTTAATTTCTGGTATAAGAAGAGCTGCGATATCATTTACGGATGGCGCGGGTGATGTAGGCTTAGCTGCAACAACTTTCGCAAAGCTCAACCCAGAGACTGGGGAGTTCTGCCGCATAAAAGCTCTAGCTTCCGGGTAGCTACAATTGTTCAAAGTTTTGTATTTAACGATAGCATACTCTTCTTTGAATTTGGAGCAGTTTCTCGACAGCGCGAGATGACTCTCTCCACAATTCACGCACTTAACAGGGTCGGAACATCGCTCTTCTTCGTGTGGTGCTTTGCCGCAAATACAAATTTTAGTCTCCTTGCAAGTTTTAGAAGAGTGCCCGAATTTTTGGCAATTAAAACACCGCATTGGGTTTGGTATGTATGGCCTGACAGGCAAACTGTACATGGCCACACGAATCTTCTCTGGCAATTTATGCAGTGAAAAAGAAACAATAATAGAAGCAGTATTCTCGACTACGCCCGCCACTGACTTTACGTGTAATCCGCCTGACCTCGGATACACCTTGCCCCTTTAATTCAGAGCAAAGCTCGTCAGTTCAATAAATCCCGACAAGTTATTACACCCTTGACGGTATTTAGGGTAGCGTGAGAAATAATTTCCACTGAAAAATCAGAAAATACTGTGGTTTGCAGTAATCGTGTCGCTTGTTTCGCCGACTTTGTTTCGACCAACAAACCGTCTTTAATTTTTTTTACAGACTGTACCTCACCAACCAGACTATACAACTGTTTACTAATCAAAAAGGGGTTGACTTTGAAAAAGTCAGTTCCATCCTTTTTTTTGATGACCAGAAACCGGGGTGATTGACCTACCGTCAACTGGCTCATCATTTTCTGCTTTTTAGCAGGGTTAGAATGAACGGAGGGGTCGCCCCCTCCGTCGAACACCCCGTCCGCCAACGCGGGCAGTTAAAAAAGAAAGAAAATAAAAAAACACACCCGGAATTTAGAGATTGTAGCCTGAACTACGAAAAAGAAACACTGTTTATTCAAAATGAACAAAAAAGCGAACGAAAACAGTCGATAAACGACCAAAACAACACCATACAAAGCAATATAAACACAAACGAACGAGAAAAAACCTAAGTTCAAACACGAAATTTGTTTGTTTACAATTAAAATGTATTCGCACAGAGCTCACGTGAAGAACGTCCGTTCACTCTGGCATCAAGTACACGACTGATTTATTTATTTATTTATTTATTTATTTATTTATTTATTTATTTATTTATTTATTTATTTATTTATTTATTTATTTATTTATTTATTTATTTATTTATTTATTTATTTATTTATTTATTTATTTATTTATTTATTTATTTATTTATTTATTTATTTATTTATTTATTTATTTATTTATTTATTTATTTATTTATTTATTTATTTATTTATTTATTTATTTATTTATTTATTTATTTATTTATTTATTTATTTATTTATTTATTTATTTATTTATTTATTTATTTATTTATTTATTTATTTATTTATTTATTTATTTATTTATTTATTTATTTATTTATTTATTTATTTATTTATTTATTTATTTATTTATTTATTTATTTATTTATTTATTTATTTATTTATTTATTTATTTATTTATTTATTTAATTTATTTATTTATTTATTTATTTATTTATTTATTTATTTATTTATTTATTTATTTATTTATTTATTTATTTATTTATTTATTTATTTATTTATTTATTTATTTATTTTTTTTTTTTATTGGATTGCGGATCGACGTCTAAGGTCATTACCGCTTGTACAAGTGAAGTTCAAATATATAGAAAATCGGATTTTGTAACATGAAAAAATAATAAATTATAAAAAATGAACCAATTAAGAGGATATAAAATTAGAGATTTAATCTGGTTTGAGTATAAATATATATATACAGTAATGTTAACACATTCGAGAAAACGTTGTACAATTAAAAATATCCGAAAATATCAGCTTTAGCATAAATAAAGCGTAAAGAAAAATGTTACACTTCCTCATGTGTGGAAGAACATTGCACAGTTGGCATGTGCTGAAACCAGTCAAGAACTGAGGTCTTTTATAGGAACTACAAAAACCGCAGCCTCGGCTGCTAAATAGTGCGGAATGCTAATAAATGAATAAAAATAAAATGGAAATAAGAATATTAACATTTATAAAAGAGAACCCTTTCATATTTGCGCAAACAAATCAGCTGCTCTCAGAAATGAGAGCAATTTGCAAATGCTTGTTGCATTATTGGATAAAGAAATCTCCATGGGATCCTCAATACCAGCATTGCGACGATGTAAATTGTAGCTAGGACACTGCTCGAAAATATGTTCGAGAGTGAGCCTAGTGTTACAAGTGGCGCAGAACGGTGGTTGTTCTCCTAGTAACAGGTACACGTGAGTGAGACAAGTATGGCCTAATCTCAGACGAGAGATGACCACTTGCTCACACCTTGTTAGGCGGAGCGGTGATGTCCACCGCTCCACTGACAACTTTACACGTCGCAATTTGCTCGTAGATAAATTCCACTCCTCCTGCCATAACTTAAGACAATACCCAGTCACAGACCTCAACACATCATCGGTGCGCAATGACTGACGGACAACAAAGTTGCCGTTGGCTGCTCCGAGAGCAGCTCGGTCGGCGCGGTGATTGCCGGGTATCCCAGCATGTCCAGGTATCCACATTAGTACGACATCTCTCTCTAGCTCCCGTAACCTATCGATTTCTTCGCGGATATCCAAAACGGTTGGATCTGTGGAGAATCTGCTACCGATGCCTAAGATGGAACTTAAGGAATCAGTGCAGATGAGCAGGTGACGATGCTCTTCGATAGATTGACGAGAGTGTCGAAGAGAGTAGAGAATACCATATAACTCGGCAGTGTACACCGAGCATATGGGTGCCAGTGTGAACGACTGGGATACACCGTCAGTCACAAAAGCGCAGCCTGTACCGGAGTCTGTCTTGGAGCCATCAGTATATGTGTGTTGAAAGTCTGTGTATTGTTGCAATTGAAAGAAGAATTCAATCAAGTATATGGCATTAGGAGTGGAATCTTTTGGCAGGTTGGTAAGCACTAAGTTTTTCTTAATATAGAGGGAAGCCCATGGAGGTACTTCACCATAAATGCGGTGTAAGACCGGCCCTTGGTTGCTTATTATAGTGTTCAACAACCGTGGGAGTTTAAGAGCGAGAGGGTAGAGGAAAGTTGAACTGTTTCTGTACAGTTGGTCTAACTCGTAATTGTTATCAAAAACTGGATAATTTATGTGCTGTGTGAGCGAAAGGACTTTACAAACGTACCGCAAACCAAGTTTGATGTACCTTATGTGAAGTGGCGGTACACCGGCTTCACAGTGAAGGCTTGGAATTGGGGTAGTTCTGAACGCACCGGTGACTGTTCGAATGCCAGCATTATGCACGCTATCTAGCTTCTTCAAGTGATGAGGACTAGCAGTATACATAATGATAGCACCGAAGTCTATCTTGGACAGAACCAGACTGGTGTACAGGCGCAGCAAAGAGTCCCTTTCGGCTCCCCATTTTGTGGAGGCAATACACTTGATTGCATTCAATGTCATTCTGCACTGCGCAGAAACAGTGTTGATGTGTTTCAATAGTAAGAAACGTCTGTCGAAAATTAAACCCAAAAACTTCACCTCATCTACAATCCGCACTGGTCTGTTGTAAAGCGTCACAACAGGACAGTTGTGTGCTTTGCGTTGTCGACAAAAATCGATAGCACATGTCTTTTCCGTAGAGAAACGGAAACCACGGTCGGATGCGGCCAGAGAAACAATGTCTACAGCCTGCTGTAATCTCTCCTGACAAAGAGCGAGAGATTGAGACGAAGTGAAGAGGGTGAGGTCGTCAACATATAAACAATAATCAACGGTATTGGGGATGGTAGAAACGATGTCATTGATTGCAATCAAGAATAATGTTATACTTATGGAAGAACCTTGGGGAATACCGTTTTGCAGCGGTCGTGTAGAAGAGAGACTTTCTCCAACTCGGACCCTAAATGAGCGGCTACAAAGAAAGTTTTCAATGAATTGAGGCAGATGGCCTCGTAAACCCCAGTTGTGCAATTTTCGTAGTATTCCATATCTCCAGGTCATGTCGAACGCTTTCTCTAGATCGAAAAACACAGCAACCATATGGTTGCGTTTTAAGATACTAGACTGAATGGCGTTAGTCAAATACACATGAAGGTCAGTGGTAGAATGGTGCTGACGAGATCCACATTGATGTTTGTTGATGAGATTGCGAGATTCTAGAAACCAGCTGAGCCGGAAATTGATCATACGTTCATATACCTTTGACAGATGGCACGTCAAAGATATAGGACGATAACTAGATGCAAGAGACACTTCTTTTCCCTTTTTCAGAATCGGTATAATTATTGCTTCACGCCAAACGTCTGGATAGATATTTTCGACCCAAAGATGGTTAAGAAATTTCACTATTCTTTGCTTAAAATGGTCGGGTAGATGTCGAAGCATTGCGTAAGCGATGTCGTCATGCCCGACAGAAGTGTTTGCAGTACGACTGAGTGCAAATTCGAATTCGTCGAAAGAAAAGCTAGAATTGTACAACTCAGAGTTATCCGAGTTAAAGTCAAGTGGAACCTCCTCAGACGCTTTTACGCGCAAAAAATGAAGTGAATAATTGTCCGAATTGCTAACAGCCTCAAACTGGTCTGCTAAAATCTCACAAATCTCATCTCTACTAGTGTGTACTTGGTCATTGGCCTGGAGCATTGGAATATGGGAACTTTTCTTGTAGCCGTTCATATATCTGATTTTCTTCCAAAGTATAGTTTGGTCGGAATCAGTGCCGATTGAAGAAACAAAACCACGCCAAGACTCAGTTTTAGACTTAATAATTGTACGTCTTGCTTGCGCACGTGCTTTCTTAAAAGCAATTTGGTGTGCAAGTGTCGGATTTATCCGATACACTTTTAGCGCGCGTTTTTTTGCACGAATATCGGCAGCAACTTGAGCATTCCACCAGGGAACTGACCTCGTCCTAGGTCGACCAGAAGATTTCGGTATAGAAACCGAAGCGGAAAACAGAATACAATCAGAAAGATGTTGTAACTCGACATGTGAATCTGATGATGGATCGGGAAGCTTTAGGTTGTTCCTAAATGCTTTCCAATCCGCCAGATCAAACAACCATCTTCTTGTTGATGTTTGATCATCAGAAACAGTATTAGTAAGAAACGACACAAGAATGGGAAAATGGTCACTGTAATGGGCATCATCAACTACCTGCCACTGAAGATGGGCGGCTAGCAATGAAGTAGAAAACGATAAGTCGATTGCCGAAAAACTTCTTGATCTCATATTAATGTACGTGGCAGAGCCAGTATTGAGAAGTGTGACATCATTGTCGTCCAAGAAGCTTTCGACAATTCGACCACGGGCATCTGTGCTAACAGAACCCCAGAGTTTGTTGTGAGCATTGAAGTCGCCAACAAGAATAAAAGGGGTCGGAAGTTGTCGTACCAAATCCTCAAGGTCATTTAAGTTCCAATTGCCGTCTGGAAGGTAGACGTTGCAAATTGTGATCTTACGAGGTGAGAATAATTGGCATGCTACTGCCTGTAGCCTAGTCCTTATGTTGCAGTCCTTAAAAGGGACAGAAGACTCGAGGACAATTGCAACGCCACCATGGGCACGACCAATGGGATCGACGTCTTTGCGGAATATGTTATATCCTCGCAAGTTAAAAGAATCAAGAGGTTTTAAGTGACTCTCCTGGATGCAAACTACTCTGGGGTTATGTTCAGCCATTAAAAGTTTTAACTCAGCTAGGTGGTTGACGATTCCATTACAATTCCATTGGATGATAAATGAGGTGGACATAAATTATGAATTGGAAATACAGAAAAGAAAAAAGTCAGAAAGAGAAGGCTGACTTTTGAGGAAAACCCAAAGAGTGTTAAATTTTCTGGTTCCTCGGTTTGCCCTTAACCCACCCACGCCTATCTTTGGGCTTTCGGGCGTTTTTGATCGCCTCATTATCAATCGACATCGCGCTTGATTCTGAGTCGGATAGGGGAATATTTTTATCCTGTCCTGATAGAACAGGAGCAGGCGATTGCATGACATTGAGAATTGGAAGAGTGGTTGAAAGTAAGGGTGCATCTGGCAAAACAGGTCCTGGCACATTTGGAAGTAACGGTTTTGCTGATATACAAGTGGATGTGGTTGTGGAAGGTGTAACAATGCTCATAATGGCGGCTAGGTTTGTCGTAATAGCGTCGGTTATCATTTTTTTAATTTCTGGTATAAGAAGAGCTGCGATATCATTTACGGATGGCGCGGGTGATGTAGGCTTAGCTGCAACAACTTTCGCAAAGCTCAACCCAGAGACTGGGGAGTTCTGCCGCATAAAAGCTCTAGCTTCCGGGTAGCTACAATTGTTCAAAGTTTTGTATTTAACGATAGCATACTCTTCTTTGAATTTGGAGCAGTTTCTCGACAGCGCGAGATGACTCTCTCCACAATTCACGCACTTAACAGGGTCGGAACATCGCTCTTCTTCGTGTGGTGCTTTGCCGCAAATACAAATTTTAGTCTCCTTGCAAGTTTTAGAAGAGTGCCCGAATTTTTGGCAATTAAAACACCGCATTGGGTTTGGTATGTATGGCCTGACAGGCAAACTGTACATGGCCACACGAATCTTCTCTGGCAATTTATGCAGTGAAAAAGAAACAATAATAGAAGCAGTATTCTCGACTACGCCACTGACTTTACGTGTAATCCGCCTGACCTCGGATACACCTTGCGCCTTTAATTCAGAGCAAAGCTCGTCAGTCGTACAGTTCAATAAATCCCGACAAGTTATTACACCCTTGACGGTATTTAGGGTAGCGTGAGAAATAATTTCCACTGAAAAATCAGAAAATACTGTGGTTTGCAGTAATCGTGTCGCTTGTTTCGCCGACTTTGTTTCGACCAACAAACCGTCTTTAATTTTTTTTACAGACTGTACCTCACCAACCAGACTATACGACTGTTTATTAATCAAAAAGGGGCTGACTTTGAAAAAGTCAGTTCCATCCTTTTTTTTTGATGACCAGAAACCGGGGTGATTGACCTACCGTCAACTGGCTCATCATTTTCTGCTTTTTAGCAGGGTTAGAATGAACGGAAGGGTCGCCCCCTCCGTCGAACACCCCGTCCGCCAACGCGGGCAGTTAAAAAAGAAAGAAAATAAAAAAACACACCCGGAATTTAGAGATTGTAGCCTAAACTACGAAAAAGAAACAATGTTTATTCAAAATGAACAAAAAAGCGAACGAAAACAGTCGATAAACGACCAAAACAACACCATACAAAACAATATAAACACAAACGAACGAGAAAAAACCTATGTTCAAACACGAAATTTGTTTGTTTACAATTGAAATGTATTCGCACAGAGCTCACGTGAAGAACGTCCGTTCACTCTGGCATCAAGTACACGACTGATTTATTTATTTATTTATTTATTTATTTATTTATTTATTTATTTATTTATTTATTTATTTATTTATTTATTTATTTATTTATTTATTTATTTATTTATTTATTTATTTATTTATTTATTTATTTATTTATTTATTTATTTATTTATTTATTTATTTATTTATTTATTTATTTATTTATTTATTTATTTATTTATTTATTTATTTATTTATTTATTTATTTATTTATTTAATAGGTGAAGACTCTTGCAAAAAAACCGCTCGTAATCCCGTTTGTGACGCATCAACGGATATCACAATATCTTTACTTGGGTCAAAAAACTTTAATATTGGGGGACTTATCAATAATGAATTTAATTTGTCGATTCTTGTTGCTTCTGTTCCCAATGAAACACAATATTTTTTTGTAGAAGCTGCCTGATGGGAGCAGCTATTTTTGACAGATTGCTAATGAATTCACCTAAATAATTTACCATTCCTAAAAATTGTTCAACGCCTTTCCTGTCTACAGGTCTATTTATTTCTTTAATCGCATCTTACTTATCTTTATCTGGATGAACTCCTTTTTCCGATATTATATGACCCAGATATTTTACTTCTAACTGACCTATTTTTGACTTTACTTTATTCAATTTTAAGTTTATCTTTTCAAATCTATTTAGTACTTCAGTTAGTCGTCGGTTATGCTCCTCAATAGTACTTCCCCACACAATAACGTCATCAAGATATGTATCAACACCAGCCATATCATCAATTATTTGTTTAACTACTCTGTGAAAAACTTCGGGGCCGAATTAATACCAAAAGGTAACCTTAAAAATCTATACCTGCCAAATGGAGTATTAAATGTACATAATTTGGAACTTGACAAATCTAAGGGATTTTGCCAAAACCCTTGAGAAGCATCCAAAGTGCTAAATATTTTCGCACCTCTTAATTTTGCAATAATATTTTCAACGGTAGGTAGATGAAAATGTTCTCGTTTAATTGCTTTATTTAGGTCACGTGGATCCATACAGAGTCTTATTTTATTATTTGGTTTACGAACTACCACTAGCGAGCTAACCCAGTCTGTTGGATTTGTTTCTTTAATAATCACCCCTTGCCGTTCTAGTTTTGAAAGTTCTAGTTTTAGTTCGTCTTGCAGTGAAAACGGTATTTTTCGTGGTGCGTGTACCACTGGCTGAATATTTGATTTAATTTCAATATGGTACGGTTTTATTTTAATTTTACCAAATCAATCAAATTCACAAATGTCATCTAATCTTCTAATTAATTTTAACTCTTCACTAGCACGTAAACTAAGAATTGCTGGACCAACAACATCAATTATAAAAAATTCAATTATATATTCTTTTGATTTATAAGTTTGTCTGTTTTCAGTTTTCTCAATAATATTATTACTGGTATTAAATTTAATAAATATATTTAAGGGTATGCAGTTATCTTGAGCACATGTGTCTATTTTGAATTTTATTTTCTCGTTCTGAATTTCTAAATGAACTGACCACTCCCTATCCAACGAACTACTATAGACTGAATTTATTGATCCCACGGCTAAATTTAAATATTGTTTATCAGAATAATTTATATTATCAATATTTTTCATTTGACACTTGATAGAAAAGTGATTTAATTTATTGCATTTATAGCAGGTAGCATCATAAGCAGGACATTGTCTAACGAGATGACTTTTACCGCATCGAGTGCAATTTTTTATGACATTAATGGCATCATTGCTACGAGATGAAATAACGCCCCGACCAATCGCTGAACAACTGAACTTTACCCCTGCTGAATTTCGAATACTACCCCTAGATGTCCCATGAGCGTCTGCCTTCCGAGTTATTGAATCAACTTCATCTGCTTTTGTTAATCCTTCTATTGAATTCTTAATTAAATTTGATTGAAGTTTTGAAACCTCAGCTGCTCTACATATTATAATAGACTTTTCTAAAGTTAAATCTACTACTTGCAATAACTTTTCGCGCATTTGATTACACATTAACCCACATATTAATCGTTAACGGAGTAAACTGTCTTTTAATGTTAAAAAAGAGCAGCTATTGCTTAACGATTTTAAAACTAGAATGTATTTATCAATACTTTCACATGCTAATTGATTTCTACTAAAAAATCGTTCATATGTCTCGTTTTTAAGTGGGATAAAATAATGTTCAAATTTTTCTAAAAATAATTTAAGGTTTTCTTTTTCCTCAGTTTTGAAGGTAAATGTATTATAAATATCTATGCAACGCTCACCAATAAAATGCAACAAAATAGCTCACTGAGTTGATTCTGGTTTCTTGTTTGTTTCACTGGCTAGTAGGTAGATATTAAACATTTGCTTCCACTTTTTCCAGTTTGCATCTAAATTTCCTTCCAGATTCATTTGAGGTACTAGAATATATCCAGAATCAACCATTTTAACTATGAGTTATATACCTTCCAGATATGTCCCGAAAACAAATAATTTATTAATATTCTCATTATTTAAGCAATATTTTGTTTAAAAAATAAATAACCTTTTCAAGGTCAAGTATTTTCTTAATACTAAATAATTATAATTATACCCAAAAACACTTATTCCATACCCAAACAATAACTAAATTAAGTGAAAAAATTATTATATGTTTATCTCTAATCAGACAAACTGTATTTTATATTATGAGTAAGTGCCACGCCTTAAATTTAATAACAAAATAAAATCAAAACTTACGTATCTATACATATATTCAAGTGTATTAACTTACTACAGCAATGTCGTTAACAGAGGTAGCAGAAGTAGCAGGCTTAGCTGCAGCAACCTTGGCAAAGCTCAGTGCCAGAACTGTAGGCTTCTGACGTATAAATGCTCTAGCTTCAGGAAAACTACAGTTGTTTAGAGTTTTGAAGTTCAGGATAGCATACTCTTCTTTACATTTAGAACACTTTTTGAGATGATCTTCTCCACAATTAATGCACTTTACCGGATCGGTACAGCGCTATTCCTCGTGGGGTTGCTTTTCCACAGATACAGATTTTATTATCCTTACAAGTCTTTGAACGGTTACCAAACTCCTGGCAATTGAAGCAGCGCATCGGATTGGGAATGCAAGGCCTGACTGGTAAACTGTACATTGCTACCCGTATTTTATCTGGCAACTTATGGACTTTATGGACGTAGAGTTATCCACTGCGCTCTTGCTCTTGCGGGTAATCCGCCTGATTTCAGAAACTCCTTATGATTTAAGCTCAGAGCAAAGCTCTTCGGTTGTGCAATTTAATAAATCGCGACAAATAATGACGCCCTTGATGGTATTGAGGATCGAGTGAGATGTAACCTCAACAGGAACCGAGTTGCTTGCCTGGCTGATTTTGTTTCAACCAATACACCATCCATAATTTATTAAAAGATTGAACCTTGCCAACCAAACTGTACAATTGCTTTCTAATTAAAAACAGGCTGACCTTGAAATAGTCAGACCAATCTTTTTTCTAATGACCAGAAACCGGAGAGAAGGTTCCACCGTCAACTGGCTCATCACCTTTTGCTTTTTAGCAGGGTTTAATCTAACGGAGGGGTAAGCCCCACCGGCCTACACCGCGTCCGCCAACGCAGAATTTTAAGAGAACAAGGAAAATATATAGGCCCACCTGAATAAGCAATAGTTAGAACTACGATAAACACGATTTCTATTTGATATAAACCAAAATCCGAATGAAATCAAACGAAAATCGACCAAAATAACAACATAAATATGAAAAAAAAAACTCAAGCGAACAAGCAAAAATACCACCGTTTCAACAAGAAATTTATATTTCTCGCTATGATAGCGACACACTTCATTATGCCAATGAAGTAGAGCCCCATCTTGTTGGAATATGAAGTTGCTGGAATCCTCTCAGTTGCGGAAACAACCAAAACTGCAACATATCGAGGTATGTTGTGCCCGTCACTGTATTTTCATTGAAGCTAAAGGGTTCTAAAACTTTTGTGTTGGAGACTACACAAGAGACATTAAATTTGGTGAATTCCTTTCATGTTCAAGAATGACATGAGGATTTTCCGTACCCCATATGCGAATGTTGTGACGGTTCACCTTTCTATTTAAATGAAATGGCGCCTCGTCGCTGAACATTAAACGGTTATAACATTCGTCATCCTCCATCACTTCCTGCATTGTAGTACAAAAATTAGTTCGCTAGTTGTCAGGCCGTAAACTTTGCAACACCTGTATACGATACGTTTTGAATCGCAATCGCCGTCGCAAAATCTTGCATACTGTTTGATGTGGAATACTAAGCTCACGACCTGCCCTGCGAATTGACTGTTTCGGGCTACGCGCGAAACGTTCTCTAACTGCCTTCACTGTTTCATCAGACGCGTGTGATCTTCCGGTACTATTATGTTTACTAACTGAACTAGCGTCCTGGAATTGTCGATACCATCGCAGAATGCTCTGGTGACCTGGTAGTTCTGTTTCGTGCCGTCTTCGATGCACGTTGCTCCATAACAACCGACAAACACTTCGCATACCCGAGCACACAAAACTCTTTCTGCTGCATAGTCGCGATTTTATAAACTGAGTTCGTGCTGCCATATGGGCGTTTAAAGCGAAGTTTGTTAGCAAGCGTTTAAAACTTGAACGTTTTTCCTTTAGATTCATTTGTCATTTAATATTGAATTTGTAAAACTTTGTAAAATAAATCTCCTTAAAACCCGATGATTATTTTGTAGGCACCCTGTTCTATGTAATAATTGTAATTTAAAAAATAAAAATATTATGACCTGTCGGTAGATACCACTGGACAAGTCGATCTTGATATTGCTGTAAGTACATATGTCCTTCAGAGATACGCATCAAATAGATACTGATATGGATTCCGATTAAACCTCTGACTCACCCTTAGCTATCCCTACCATTGTTACTCCAATCAGTTCAGATTTAATTCCTCAAATCAGAAATTTAAATCTAGTCGAAATGACAGTACCATTACTTAAAAAGGATTACTTAGAAATGATCCCAGATTTTTATGGAGACACTAAACTTCTTCCACGGTTCATTGTTATTTGTGAAAGGTTAGTGAATAAATTCTATAATATCACAGGCACAAATGATTTTCAAAGTGAATATCAGTAGTGTATAATTGGCGGTTCTAACTCAAAAAAATCTGAACGTACCCCGTTTTTCGCTAGAAATACCGTGAAAATGCCCATAAAAGAGTACTTTTGCCCTATTTTTACGGTTTTTCGCCAGAAAAACCATGACAATGCCCATAAAAGAGTACTTTTGCCCTAATTTTAGTAAAATGTACAAAAAGTGTAAATTGACCAACCAGAACGTATAAACAAAATTTTTCCCTAATAAATGGAAAATAAAAACGAATTAGCGAGTATGCTAAATAGTAGTAATTCACAATTTAGAAAATTGTCAGAGTTGGAGAATAAAACGTATAAAATCGAATATTTTGAGGTAAGTGAAGGAAAGTATGGTGAGAAAATAATAGTTGGTATAGAGAATTTTAAAGTATCATTACCTGAACGGTATAATAGATTTATACCAGGTATTGAAGAGTTGAACAGTAATCCTCCTAGCTTAAAATATAACGGTAAGAAGAAAATAGGTACTTGAGAGATGCATGATATAGAATTTGTTTAACCGAATAGTTAAAAATATAAAAAAAATAAATATTGAATAAATAAAGTACATAAAACATAAATAAAGTACATAAAACATAAGCTAGACATAAATAAAGTACATAAATCATAAACTAGACGTAAATAAAGTACATCAAACATAAACTAGACATAAATTAAGTACAGAAAACATAAATAAAGTACATAAAACATAAACTAGAAATAAATAAAGTACATAAAACATAAACTAGACATAAATAAAGTACATAAAACATAAACATAAAACATGAATCATAAATTAATATAATTTTTTCTTAAATAAATATATGATAAGAGCTATGAGAAGTTGTAACGGTCTGACTTCTCTCGCGCGGATTAAAACTCAGCGGTGCCAGGATCAATGAGAGAGAGAATGGTATCAGTACAAACTGGCGTGTTTTGTATTCACAACAATGTTTATATATTACAAATAACAAACTAAATACAATATTTATTCTAAACAATATAGAGAAATTCTTATATCTAAACTTATACTAAGACGAACACAAATGAAAACCCATATGATTTCGAGATCAGGCAACCCTCTACACAGAAAAGCTACGCGACTATATTACGGCTTGTTTATTGAAACGTGTCGTTATTATCACCGCGGTTCGGAGGTCGATTCTAGCTCACTTCACTGGTCTGGACGGTTATGAACGAGAACACCCGTTCACGGTAGGTCGAGTCGATTGGCAAACGAGAACACCTGTCTGCGATCTGGTGCAAGGAACCGAGTACACCCGGTAATGAACGAGAACACCCGTTCACGGTAGGTAGAGATAGGGTTGGCAAACGAGAACACCCGTCTGCGATCTAGTGTTAGGGACCGAGTACACCCGGTAATGAACGAGAACACCCATTCACGGTAGGTAGAGATAAGGTTGGCAAACGAGAACACCCGTCTGCGATCTGGTGTTAGGGACCGAGTACACCCGGTAATGAACGAGAACACCCGTTCACGGTCGGTAGAGATAAGGTTGGCAAACAAGAACACCCGTTTGCGATCTGGTGTTAGGGAGCGAGTACACCCGGTAATGAACGAGAACACCCGTTCACGGTAGGTAGAGATAGAGTTGGCAAACGAGAACACCCGTCTGCGATCTGGTGTTAGGGACCGAGTACACCCGGTAATGAACGAGAACACCCGTTTACGGTAGGTAGAGATAAGGTTGGCAAACGAGAACACCCGTCTGCGATCTGGTGTTAGGGACCGAGTACACCCGGTAATGAACGAGAACACCCGTTCACGGTAGGTAGAGATAAGGTTGGCAAACGAGACCACCCGTCTGCGATCTGGTGCTAGGAACCAGTTTCAGGTAGGTAGTGAGAGATGTTTCCTTGATGTGAGCTAGGAGCGATCTCTGCTATGTGAGCTTGTGGAACGCCTTTTATAGCAGATCGGTATCATAGCGCAGCTGCCTTATCAGTCGTTGTGGAGGGGCAGATGCGCTGTATGTTTCTGCGCCGATGTATGGACTTTTGGTCCGTTCTGGGGTGCAGTGAGGAACGAATAAACGGGGATAACTCTGTTTGAATGTGTTTTATTCCGAGCGACGAAAATAAATATGAAAAAGTTATAAACAAATGTGTTTAGGAACAAAATACTTACAAGAGAAATAATATAACATGATAAAAAATAAACATAAAAATAAGATAACTATTCTAGTCGGAACGGTGCAAAAACGGTGCACCGTTACATCACCCCCTCCTCTTAGTTAGGAAGAGATCTTCCGTATTAAACTTACGGACCTGGTCGGAGAGAAACGGGTTAACCATCTGCCGCTTGGGAGCCGGACCTTATATTTGCGAGATATAGTCGCTGCGAAGTATGGGACTTCTATTTGCAGGCCTGTTTCCAATTGTAATAGCACAGGGCGGTATTGGTACTGGTCAGTGGCGGAAATTGTTGTTGTGTGGTTATCCGTTTGTTTGGCCGTTTGTGGTCTGACAAACAAAGGTTTTTCTGGTCGAGAATTGTGTACTGGAGTTGTGATTCCCTTGTGATGAATCGGTGGTTTTACGTTGGATGGCCTGATTTTCCCAGGGTTGACTTCTTCGGTTCATGTTGGCCGCTTCCCAGCCACAATACGAGGTCGAGTAGGTTTACGTATTGTGGATATCACCGCTGTATTGGCACTTGACTGCGGTGAGGCTATGGCGGAACAGTGCATTGTGTTTAAATTCTTCAGTTTTTGGGCCCTTTCAATGATTTCAGCTGAGGTTAAACGTTTATCTGGTGGGACTGGGCGCTGACCCGCTTGTCGGTATTTGTCCCTCAGTGAACGTAAGATTTTCTGTGGCTTCTTCGGAGTCGGTGGTACGGGTGGTGTCTCCAGCAGGATGGTTTGCCTCTTGCACAGCATGGCGGAGGATTGAACGGACGCACCTATGCGTTTGAACCGAGTCTTCACCGTTTCTTCGATTGAAACTTCAACCTTGTCGCCTGGAGTTGGCAAGCCTTGAGTGGGTCTCCACTCCATGTCTTCGTCGGTGTTTGATTCGGCTAAAAACTGATTCAGTGGATCTTCTAGTTCGTTTGTCGGACGTTCTGCTTCCATGATTTCAAGATGGGTACTGGTCAGTGTTTATTTGATTAGCTCTTTTTACGTATTTGGAGATTAATCCCCTCTTCTAAAATATTATTCCAAAAGTGGGGGACCTGCGTATAAGTTGTTATTGGGTACTGCCTTTGCTAGGTTGGGCTTTTGTGCGGGTGTGAGCTTGAGATCCTGTATATGGATATGACGGTACCACTTGCCCTTTTCGTCTCTCAGATCAACAGTGACAGGCGAAATGGTTTTTTTTATTGTCATTGGGCCTGCGTATTTGGCAGCTAGTTTGGCATTGATAGCCTTTATTTTACTGGAGAGGGGGTACTCTTTTTTCCAAACAATATCCCCGATACATGGTCTCCAGTTAAGGCGGCGCAGGTTGTAGCTTTTTGCCTGTTTTTGAAATGCGCGGGCTAGATTGATGCGCACAAGTTCGTATGCATCTTTTAAATATCGGCTCCGTGTATCTGGTGTGACAGGTGTTTCGGCTCGTCGATCCTCTAGATTAGGGCGCCTTAATTCACGGCCGTGATTCAAATACGCTGGTGTAAATCCGGTTGCCTCGTGCCAGGCGGTATTGTAGGCAAACTGTAGTTCTGGGATCCGAGCGTCCTGGTTTCGGTGGTTGCGGTCAACGTATTGTGAAACCATAGTTTTTACTGTCTTAATGGTACGTTCCACTGGGTTGCATTGGGGTGTTTGTACTGGTGAAGTACGATGACGGATCTGGTAGGTCGTGAGCAGCTGAGCCAATTGACGTGATTTTAGTTGTGTGCCATTATCGGATACGATCTCGTCTGGGCATCCATGCTGGTATATTATCTGTTTGGCCACCGCGTCTGTTACGGCACTAGCCGTAGCACGTCGTAATGCTCGTAATTCTACCCATTTGGTAAAGCGGTCTTGCATCGTAAGAAGCCAAGCATGCCCGTTAGATGAACGAGGTAGTGGCCCTACTAGGTCGATGTTAATCTTCTTCCAGGGTGCGTCAACGGAAGAAGCGTGCATCAAACCAGCTGGTTTTTGTTGTGCGGTCTTATTTTGCAGGCATTTTGTGTAGGCACGAACATAGTTGGCGGTGTCGCGGAATATTCCTGGCCAATAATATAGGCGGGCCATTCGAGCGATGGTCTTGGCTACGCCTAGGTGTCCGGCGGTAGGATCATTGTGGTCTCCATTTAGTATTTCATTGCGTAATGCTTTTGGAATATATTATTTCCAATGCTCTTCTGGCGGTACTTCGGTGAAACTCAGATCATGTAAAATATGCCTATACAGCTGTTGGTCACGGATACGGTAGTCTGGGTATTGGGTTAAGTTTTCTTTAACGGCGGTAGACATACGGTGACACCAATTACATGCAGGCTGGCAATCTAGTGCACAAGTTGTAGGTTCTCGCGATAAAGCATCAGCAACTTTATTAAGTGCGCCCTTGCGGTATTGTATGTTGAAGTCGTACTGCTGTAGTTCAAACATCCATCATGCTAGACGGCCGGTAGGAGCTTCCAGCCGCTGAAGCCTGTTGGGCATTTCAATTTCCCCCGCTCCGCTGTCAACTATGTTCGTCGATACGACACCATAAGAGCGCCACCAAAATGCGAACTGTAATTCGCAACAAGATACTATATTCACATTATTGAAAATATTCATCCTTCTTCTTTTTATATATACGAGTACGAAACGCATTGTAATACTTAAGCCAATATTCTGTAACAAATAAAAACCTTCGATTTTACTTGTTAGTTATTTTCATCTCAAATTCAAACAAAGCCAGCGTAGGGACTGGTGGTCGGTGATGACAGTAAAATGGAATCCTTCCAAATAACCTTTCATTTTGCGGATGCCCCAAACAAAGGCCAAGCATTCGAGTTCGGTTGCGCAGTAATTTTTCTCGGCACCGTTCAATGTACGGCTGGCATAAGCTATCACTCGTTCTCCTTCTTCAAAGTTTTGTGTTAGGACGGCTCCTAGACCGGAGTAGCTGGCATCGGTTTGTAAGATGAATTGGCGGTTGAAATCCGGACAGGCCAATACGGGGCGGATATTAATGCTTGCTTAAGCTGGTTGAACGCCAATGCTTCTTCTTCGTTCCAAGCCCACTTAATATTTTTTCTGGTCAATCTGGTAAGTGGGGTGGACTTTGCTGAGAAATCCGCAATAAATCGCCGGTACCAAGAAGCCATGCCCAAAAATTGGCGTACTTTCTTTACATTCGTAGGCACTGGCCAAGCCGCGACGGCCTTTACTTTGTCTGGGTCGGTGCGGATACCCTGTCTGTCCACGATGTGACCTAGGTATCTTAGTTGGTTCGTACAGAAATGGCACTTCTCGGCGTTTAATTGTAACTTAGCTTCTCGAAGCCGCCAGAAGACTTCAGCTAATAGTCGTATGGTTTCATGAAACGTCTTACTCACGATTATGATATCGTCCAAGTACACGAAAACGTAGGGTTCTAGCTCAGGCCCCAGAACTGACTCGAGTAGTCTTTGAAACGTGGCAGGGGCGGAATGTAAGCCGAAAGGCATAACACGAAACTGCATCAGCCCTCTTCCTGGTACGGTAAAAGCAGTGACAGGTCTGCTTTCTGGAGTAAGTGGAACTTGCCAATATCCGTTCTTTAAATCCAATGTAGACAAGTAACGGGCACCTCTTAATTTGTCGAGGGTGTTGTTGACTAGTGGCAAGGGATAAGCATCTTTCTCTGTTACCTCATTGACCTTTCGGAAATCAATGCAGAAACGGTGCTTACCATCTTTCTTCTTCACAACAACGATAGGTGAGCTCCACGGGCTTCTGGACGGTTCAATAATGCCAGCTCGTTCCATATCCTCTACTTCTCGGTTAATAACGGCTTGCATAGCTGGATAACGTGGTCGGTAACGTTGTTTTATCGGTGTATCGGTTCGAAGTCGGATGTGGTGCTGGCCGTGGTTGGTAAGCCCATTGATTTCGTTGAATTTGGAGAGTTCGATTTTCAGAAAATCATACAGAAGCTGGTTTTCTTTAGGTGATCGCTTGGTAAATCCTTCAGATATCAAGCAGGTGGGTGCAGTTAATGGAGGTTTCTGCTGCAGTGGTGGGGGTGGTAGAAAAATTTGCAACCATGCCCATAGATCAGTCCCAATAAGCATATCATTTTTTAGAGATGGCATTACGAGAAAGATATGTTAGTACGTGAATCCTCCTATTTTAACTGGTAATCTTACACATCCCGGTATTTCAGTGGAGGCTCCATCGGCGAGGTTAACGTTGCTGATTGCACTGTCTTGTGCGTGGCCCTTGCTGTTAGCAAATTTAGCTATCTTTGCGTTAATAAGTGATACTTCTGAGCCAGAATCCAACAGTGCCTGGAAGTGCCGATGAAGTAGGGAAACGATTACATGTGGTCGGGGTTTGTACGTGATTCGGATTTTGTTGCGGACCAGGTCTTGGTATCCGGTGGCCTGGCCCGCATTTCGTTTCCCGTTAAGGGATGACATTCTTTTGTCAAAATTCCTTCTTGACCGCAAACTGAACAAAATTTCAACGGTGTTCGTTTGCAATTGAATCGGGTGTGACCTCTTTGTTTGCACCGCCAGCAGCATTCGGATCGGTTATATACGGCAGTAGAGGTTTTCGTCGGATATGAGACGGTGTCTCTTCTTCGTTTTTTTTGCTGCTTACGGATTGACTCGTATTCCGCGGCTTTTCGGCTCAAGTCACTAATTCTTTGTACGTCATCTCGACGGATATACATCTTATAATCGGGTTCCATGTTATCGTACAGACGCTCAATCTGGGTTTCAAATGATGTATTTCCCATTCTTCGCATGAGAGTCAATATGGCCGAGGAATATTTTGCGAATGGTTCTTCGGTCTTCTGGTACCTCTGCTGAACTTCCCGTTCAAGTTGTATTTGATAACGATGTGGTAGAAACGGAAGCTTAAACTCCGCCAGGAATGTGCTCTATGTACTCCACGAAAGCCGGTTGTTGCGATACCATAACAAAGCATCACCACGCAGTAGTTCGGGCAAACCTTTCATCAGGTGTTCTCCGGTGTATCCATACCCTTCGGCGAGTTCATCGATTCGCTCGAGAAAGGCCAGAGACTCTTTGCCGTCGAAATAGCACCCCCATTTACGAATCTGGTTGATTATCTTCGCTACATCAGATTGAGTACCCATGATGCTTTCGTGGGTCTATTTTTCTGCCTGGACTATATCGGTATTTTTCTGGGCACCGGCAGTCTCACCTCCTAGATAAGAGGCATCAGGATGCTGGTCAACATAATGCCGAAGTCTTGTTTGTAGTTCGTCGGTTGTTTCACTGGTGTCAATCTGGTACTCCGCAAGAGTCTCTATCAGCTTCTGTTTGCTGGGTTGGTAGATCCCGGACTTTGACATAGTTACAATTTTGAATACAATTTAAATAATAATAAGAATACAAAACAAACCAGTGGTTCAATTTTTAATCAAAACGCGGTCAGGTCCCTGTTCGGACGCCATGTAACGATTAAAACTAAGCGGTGCCAGGATCAATGAGAGAGAGGATGGTATCAGTACAAACTGGCGTGTTTTGTATTCACAACAATGTTTATATATTTACAAATAACAAACTAAATACAATATTTATTCTAAACAATATAGAGAAATTCTTATATCTAAACTTATACTAAGACGAACACAAATGAAAACCCATATGATTTCGAGATCAGGCAACCCTCTACACAGAAAAGCTACGCGACTGTATTACGGCTTGTTCATTGAAACGTGTCGTTATTATCACCGCGGTTCGGAGGTCGATTCTAGCTCACTTCACTGGTCTGGACGGTATAAAGGAGCCGAGAACGCCCGGTTATGAACGAGAACACCCGTTCACGGTAGGTCGAGTCGATTGGCAAACGAGAACACCCGTCTGCGATCTGGTGCAAGGAATCGAGTATACCCGGTAATGAACGAGAACACCCGTTCACGGTAGGTAGAGATAGGGTTGGCAAACTAGAACACCCGTTTGCGATCTGGTGTTAGGGAGCGAGTACACCCGGTAATGAACGAGAACACCCGTTCACGGTAGGTAGAGATAGGGTTGGCAAACGAGAACACCCGTCTGCGATCTGGTGTTAGGGACCAAATACACCCGGTAATGAACGAGAACACCCGTTCACGGTAGGTAGAGATAAGGTTGGCAAACGAGAACACCCGTATGCGATCTGGTGCTAGGAACCAACAGAGAACACCCTGTTTCAGGTAGGTAGTGTTTCCTTGATGTGAGCCAGGAGCGATCTCTGCTATGTGAGCTTGTGGAACGCCTTTTATAGCAGATCGGTATCATAGCGCAGCTGCCTTAACAGTCGTTGTGGAGGGGCAGATGCGCTGTATGTTTCTGCGCCGATGTATGGACTTTTGGTCCGTTCTGGGGTGCCGTGAGGGACGAATAAACGGGGATAACTCTGTTTGAATGTGTTTTATTCTGAGCGAAGAAAATAAATATGAAAAAGTTATAAACAAATGTGTTTAGGAACAAATTACTTACTAGAAAAATAATATAACATGATAAAAAATAAACATAAAAATAAGATAACTATTCTAGTCGGAACGGTGCAAAAACGGTGCACCGTTACAAAGTTAGTAAAATAATTTAATATCTCTAAGAAAACAACAATAGATGCTTTAAAATTATATAATCAAAGTGAGTTTGATAAAATTGAAGCTTTAGAGAAACAATATAAACCTATAATTAAAATTTTGAATATACAAGAAAAAGCCATAAAAGAAACAACAAATGCTATTACTGATGCAAGTAAATCAAGAAATGCAATGGTACACTGGCGAAATCCTGTAGCATCATCAACTTTAAATGATTCATATGAAGGCGATGAAGAAACAATAGTACCAATGCCTAAACAAAGAGTAGTTCTACCAGGTGAAATGGCTGTTGTTAATTCCATAGAAGATGCATATTTAAATCGGCAACAAGATGAGAAAGACACAACTTACGGAATTAGTCATAAAACTGAACATGGTTATAGAATGGGGCAAAAGATGAATAAAACGAGAGATTTGTTATTTAATGGTTATAAAATAGATTTCGATGTAGATCATATTATATTATACAACAACACTGAACAACAAAATAAGAAATATCCAAAAAATGAGAATATATTGACTTTTTTAACATTGAAACAACCACCTTACGAAGATTGGAATAAATTAAAAAATGCACATGTAGCTGACTATACAAATTATAGAGAAATTTTATTTATGACTAGGGCATTGCATATGTATGATCAACCTTCACGTCAGATAAGGTCTAGTTCAGATAAATATAAACAACTAATAGCACCCATGTGGCAAGATTATAATAACTTTAGAGGTGTACCTATATATACGTCGTCACCTAAAATAGACCTATACCATCAACGTCATCTGGGAAAGGTTTATTTAAAAAATATAATACAAAAGAAAAAGAATATGTGTATTGGGATGATCCTAAAGAAATACAAGATCGCTTAGATTATCTAAAAGCGGAAAAACTAGCTGGTAACGATAACGTTCAAAATGAAATAATAAATATAGAGGAGGAATTACATGAGAGGTATGGTAGCGGTATTAATTTTTTTACTCTTAAATGGTATTAAATAAATTTGGAGATAGTGATGAATATCTAGAAAATAATAATGTTAAAGGTGTTCCTGGAATAGGGTTTAAGTTAACAGATGATGGTCATTATGATATAGAAAACAAAAAATTATGTAATATGGGAATGTCTGAAAATGTGAATGATGCATGTAAAAAATATTATGTTGACCAATTAGTATTGGATAGTAGATAAAAATTGAAACTGACATAAAAATTAAAACATATGATATGGGTAAATTAATTAATGAAAATACGAAGTCTTTGATAAATCAGAGTCTTACCGCTATTTTTAGAGAATTGGATAATCATATTAAAAATCAATTTAAACGGCTGTCAATACCAATTCAATTACGATATAACAAATTTGATGAAGACGGTTTCTATATACGTGAATATAGTATATCTAATGATACTATTTATCGTCTACCATTTAACATAAAAATTGAAAAGTTAACAATATTCCCAGAAGGTGCATGCAGTGAAATACATGTTAATGATAGAGTATTTAAAACAATACCGGATGGCTTCGAGTTGAAAAAACGTGAAAAACTTATATTTAAACGATTTATAAGTCCTGATAATGTTTCATGGGCCAATATAAGTGTTGAATTAATTATTTCTTATGTAATAAATGAGTGGGTATTGTGTTAAATGTAAGACAAAGACAGGTACTAAGAATGTGACTAGAACCACATCTAAAAAAGGTCAGCCAATGTTAAAAGGGGAATGTGTAGTTTGTTATACAAATAAATGTTCATTTATAAAAAAAAAATAGGTGATGGTATAAAAGAAGATATCGCGGATGAAATACATAAACCATTAAGGCGTAATTTTCAGAGACGTAAAGTTTTAACAATAGCAATTGATGATTTATGGCAGGCTGATTTAGTTGAAATGATTACAAATCAGGATAAAGGATATAAACATATTTTGACAGTAATTGATGTATTTTCTAAATTTGCATGGGCTATTCCAATTAAAAATAAAACTGGAGAAAGTGTATCTACAGCGTTTAAATCGATTATAACTAACCGCAGTCCAACACATCTACAAACTGAACGTGGACTTGAATTTTATAATAAAATCTTTCAGCAATTAATGCATGACAATTAAATTAATCATTATTCAACATACTCTGAAGTAAAAGCATCTGTTGCTGAACGATTTAACAGGACACTTAAAGAAAAAATGTGGAAGCGATTCACTGTAAACGGTAATTACAAATGGTTCGATTTGCTACCTCAATTAGTAGAAGAATATAACAATACTATACATAGCACAATTAATATGACACCTGTACAAGGTTCAATGAAAGAAAATGAGAAATCTTTAAAAAAAAATTTTGCTCAAACATTACCTACTAAACCTTCCAAGTTTAAAATAAATGACAAAGTAAGAATATCAAGGTATAAAACTATTTTTGCGAAAGGTTATACACCAAATTGGTCGAATGAAATATTTACCGTTTGTAAAATAATATATTCTGACCCTATTACATATCATATTAAGGACTATAAAAATAAATTAATAGTAGGTTGTTTCTATGAACAAGAAATGAGTAAAACAAAGTACCCGAATGTTTTCCTAGTAGAGAAAGTAATAAGACGTAAAGGTAACAAAGTGTTTGTTAAATGGTTAGGTTTTGATAACACTCATAATACATGGATAGAGAAAGATGCTGTAATAAATTAACAAATTTATTTTGTTATAAATGGATGGTCCAGATTATTTTATATGTAGAGAATGTTTAGAGTGTGCATTTAGAAGAAATGATAAAATACCTTCTTGTGACAATTGTGGGTTCTATATAATAGCTAAATCAAATAAAAAATATTTTACAAAGCCATGTAATAAAATCAAATATTTCGTAAAATTACTACGTGAACATAAAGAGATGGTTAATCCAAATCACAATGTATATGGTTTTAATGCAAATGATCAACAAATGTTAGTTGAAAAATATACATATTTTCTTTCTTATATGTATAAGTCAGTTCCAGATAGATCTATAAGTCATAAATATTATATTTGTAAATTATTGGACGAACCGCTCACACAACATAGAAAACTTGAATATGACGTTTTATGGGAAGACTTTCTAGATTATTACGCTAATAGAGAAATAAAGGAAGCAATAAATATTGATGATTATATTGTTAAAGAAGATCTAAGAAAAGTAAAATTAAAGACTTTAACTAATACGGATTTTTTTTATTAATAAATGACAAAAATTTGTAGTGTTTGCAATATTAGTAAAGACGTTAATAATTTTCATAAAAATAAAGAGGAATATAATGCAAGATGCAAAACATGTATGAGTAATTATTATTTCACAAATAAAAATAAACTTAGAGAAAAAGTGGAATGTGAGTGTGGAAGATTTGTTGTAAAATCATATCTTCGTAGTCACAAGTCTAAAAATATACATTTACGAAATTATTAACAAATTTTTTTTGTTATAAATGGAGATCAACATCTTGCCTCTATTAAATATACTTTATTAAATAAAATACAAGAAAAGTTGGTTGATAATAATCTTAAGGTAAACTTGAAATTATTTTGTAATTATAAGCAGCTTGACATTGAATCTGAAATTATTGAAGAACAAAATTTTAAAACACGCAATGTAGCCATTTTTGATAGTACAGACCTAGAAGAATACTATGCTGAAGCAGAAGAAAAATTACTTGCTGAAGTGGAGGAATTTGAAAGAAAGGGATCCGGTTGGGTTTTATATAGTGTAAATTCTATAGCGCTGCGAATTAATACCTATGTTCCATTACGTGGATCTTCTTATGTGGCACTACCAAAATGGATACAAGACAAGAAAGCAGTTGTAAATGTGGAAAATAATGACGACAAGTGTTTTATGTGGTCATTATTATCATTCTTACATCCAGTAGATAAACATACTTGTAGATTAACAAACTATAATAAATATATAGATCAAGTTGAAACAATGTTTAATGGTATTCGATTTCCTATGGCACTGAAAGATATTGGGAAATTTGAAAGGCAGAGTAATATCTCTGTAAATGTATATTCTTTTGATGAGCAAGAAATAATATTTCCAGTATATGTAACAAAATACAAGAAAGATCAACATATAAATTTGTTGTATATAAAGGACGATAAGAATAGTCACTATTGCTGGATAAAAAGTATGTCACGATTAATGGGATCTCAATTATCTAAGTATGAAGGTTCAAAGTATCTCTGTGATCGATGTTTATTATTTTTTTATTCAGAGTATAAGTTAAACATTCACAAAGTTGATTGTAAAACCAAAGATTCAGTAAAAGTAATTATGCCAAGTGAAACTGAGAAAATCCAGTTTAAAAATTATAGAAATACAATGAAAGTTCCATTTGTTATATATGCAGACTTTGAATGTCTAACAAACAAAATTCAAACATGTGCACCATCAAATAACAAATCATACACACATAGATACCAAAAACATGAACCTTCAGGTTTTTGTTATTATATAAAATACATACATAAAGAATATAAGCCGCCTGTTGTATATAGAGGTCCTAATGCCGCAAAAGTATTTATGGATAGAATTAGACAAGAAGTATAAGAAATTGGTAACTATTATGATGAAATTGAGGAAATGTTACCTCTTACCAATACAGAAATAGAACAATATAATACTAATAATAATTGTACTTTATGTGGGTGTAGGTATACAGAAGAAAATAAAAAAGTACGCCATCATGATAATTTGACTGGAAAATATATAGCACCTATTTGTAATACTTGTAATTTAAAATGCCAATCTCCTAAATTTGTGCCTGTATTTTTCCATAACTTGTCCGGTTACGATTCGCATTTATTTATCAAAGAACTTGCTTATGATGACCAAGAAATAGATTTAATCCCATGTAATGAAGAACGGTATATAAGTTATACTAAACATACAGATGATCTACAAATTAGATTTGTGGATTCATTTAAATTTATGTCGAGTGGTTTGGAAAATCTTGCAAAGAATTTAAAAAAAGAACAAAAAACATCATTGACTAAATACTTTAAAGAAGATGAGGTTGACTATGTAACTAAGAAACTAGCATATTGCTATGATTACATGGATTCATGGTCAAGATTTACAGAGACAAGTGTTCCACCTAAATCGGAATTTTATAGCGAACTAAACGATTCAAACATAAGTGATACAGACTATGAACATGTATTAAGGGGGATTTCCGGTTCAATATTTTCAAATAATCGATTTTTTTTGCATGAAATCAAAGCTAAACTTGTCTAGAATATGTGGGTAAAAGGATATTTCGATATAATATTCAACGAATTAGTAGCGGTGCGAGAGCAGCCATCACCGCCAGTCAGCGCAATGCGGAAATGGAGGATTACGAGGATGAAGTAATCTTTTATGGCGCTGGAATTGCTGATTAAATGTTAGTTAACAATTCCAAATCTGACCACTGATTCGTATTCAGCGATCCCAAAAACCCTTGAATCTCGAATTTCATAAATTTTGATGAGTATGAGTTTTTTGGTCCGCCATATTGGATCCGCCATTTTGAATTATTCAAATTTGACCTCAGATTCGTATTCAGCGACCCGGAAAACCTAGATATTGACTATTGTTTGCGAATTTTCCGCCGAATACTTTGAATTACCCAGAAAAAATGTTTCGCAAACTTTAAACGCGTTTTTCTCGAAACTACATTTTTCAAAACTGCGTGCACTCTAGCTTTTTAACGGTTCAACCAATTGACTTCGTTCTTTGCTTCCCTTATTGAAAACACTTTTCTTCGTGGAATGAACTAGACTCAAGGAGAAATGTGCAATTTTCGATTTTTCACAGCCTGTCAAAGTCAAAAAATCGACCGAAAAAAACGACTTTTTTTTCAAATGCCCGCCATTTTGTCAAATTTTGAGATTTTTCAAAGATTCTAGTTTATTTCATTTTCTGAACTATACTCTTCAAGAAACTGAGCCGATTTTCTTTCTAGGTGACGATTTGCGACCTCTAGGCTGCTCGCAGTTTTGGGAAGTAACCGCCGGGCAGCCGCCATATTGGACGCCATTTTGGATTTTTGGTCTTGAAAAAATTCCCAGTTGTAAAACAAGAATGAATAAAGATTTGACAAAAAACCCAGGTCTCTAACTCTTACCAGTTCCCTGGAAAAAAAATCCAAAGTTAAGGTCAATTGAACCGGAAATCCCCCTTAAATGTATGGAATAAATTTAATATGCAAAATCTAGGAGACCTTCATGACTTGTATGTAAAAACAGATGTATTATTGTTGGCGGATATATTTGAGAATTTCAGATTAATATGCTACAATTTATACAAATTAGACCCAGCATGGTACTTTACAACACCTGGACTAACATGGGATGCAATGTTAAAATATACAAAACAGGCATTAGACTTAATATCTGACTATGATATGATTTTAATGATTGAAAAAGGTATTAGAGGAGGAATAGCACAGTGTTGTAAGCGGTATGTAAAGGCAAATAATAAATACATGGAAGATTATGACCCCGCAAAATCATCTAATTATTTAATGTACTTAGATGCCAATAATTTATATGGTTGGGCAATGTCGCAGAAGATGCCATATGCAGGTTTTGAATGGGCCAGTAAAAATATTAATTTAAATCTAGCGGATGATGCAAATGAAGGATATTTTGCTGAAGTTGATTTAGAATATCCCATGGAGTTACATGATTTACATAAAGATTTACCACTGGCACACGAATAAAAAAATCCACCAGGATCTAATCAATGTAAATTACTAACTACACTGGATAACAAAAAATGATATGTTTTACATTATAGAAGCTTGAAACAATATCTTTCAAAGGGAATAGTATTAAAACAGGTACACAGAGTAATAAGTTTTAGACAATCTTATTGGTTAAAGAATTATATAGACTTGAATATGGAAATGAGAAAGAAAGCAAGTAGTGAATTCGAAAAGGACTTTTATAAATTAATGAATAACAGCATATTTGGAAAGTCTATGGAAAACATTAGAAAATATGTAAACATAATACTATGTCCAAATGCTAAAAAAAGTGAAAAGCTTATAAGCAAACCAAACTTTAAACATAGAAACATCTTTACTGAAAATCTTGTGGCCATACATATGAATAAAACTAAAATAACATTCAACAAACCAATTTACATTGGTTTGTTCATATTAGATATATCAAAAGAGTTAATGTATGATTTCCATTATAATGTTATGACACAAAAATATAAGCATAATATAGAGTTACTCTATCAAGATACGGATTCCTATATTTATAATATTATCACGGAAGACTTTTATGAAGACATGAAACATATCATATATCACTTTGATACATCCGACTATCCTGTTGATAATAAATATAACATACCCATAGTGAACAAAAAGGTACTTGGAAAAATGAATGATGTAAATATGGGCTCTCCAATGACAGAATTTGTTGGCTTAAAGGCAAAAATGTATGCGTTTGATGTATTAGGTAAAACAGTTCAAAAGAAGGCAAAAGGTACCAAGAAAAATGTAGTTAAGAATAATATTACTATTGACGATTATAAAAACTGTTTATTTAATAGCGAGAAGATGTCCAGAACAATGAATACTATTAGAAGTGTAAAGAATGACATTTATTCCATCAATCAAAATAAAATCGCTCTGAATCCTAACGATAATAAAAGATATATACTAGAAAATGGGTTTGACACATTACCATAGGGTCACTATTCTATTAATAAAAATTAACGGTAGATATATTAATATTTAAATAATAGATATAAAATATAATTGTAGATATTTGAATTAAAGTTTTAAATAATAGATATATAAAATAATTGTAGATACTTTTTTTTTTTTTTTTATAACCCATTTTTATTTACAATCTGTCTTAATAACTGACATTCAGTAAAACTTATAGTTAGTTGTACAAAAATACATTGGCATGTAGAGGGTGCTATCCTGTGATAGTCCTCTTCTTATTCTAGATTAAGTGCTAATTGTGTCAATGTTGGTGACTACTTCTAGTCACCTTGTCGGGAATTTTCTAACTGGCTTCTTTTCTGTCGACTCTGCATGACAGGTCGGGAATTTGCTAGGTGGCTTTTTTTTCTGTCACCTCTGCATAACAGGTATGATGACACTAAAAACATTGAAATTGTTAGTTACATTTATTAGGTAGGTCAAGTATGTTATCACGTTTCAAGCGTTTTTTCATTTTCACTGTCAGCAAATTACTTGCTAAAGTATTTGGATGCGCACGTAATCTGCTATGATATTTCTCACTGAAGTTTTTTATTTCTTCTTTCACGAACCATGGTGCATTAAGGACAGAGCGGAGCACTTTGGACTGAAATCTCTGCAGGATTTCAATGTTAGAGTTACTGGCGGTACCCCATAGTTGGATTCCGTACGTCCAGACTGGTTTGAGGATAGTCTTGTAAATAAGAATTTTGTTTTCTGTTGAGAGTTGAGATTTACGGCCTATTAGCCAGTACATGCGACTGAATTTCAAGCCAAGTTGTTTTCTTTTTGTCCAAATGTGTTTTTTCCATGTTAAACGACGATCTAAGTGCATGCCTAGATATTTCGCTTCTTCTGTCTGTGGGAGGGGCTTGCCGTAAAGTGTCACAGGAGGACAGGTTTCTTTTCTCATTGTAAATGTGACATGGGTAGATTTGGTTTCATTTGCCCTAATTCTCCATTTTGTTAACCATGGTTGAATTTTGTTCAGATGTGCCTGAAGATATCTTGTGGCCACGTTGTGATCTTCGTGAGAGGCAAGTATTGCTGTATCATCGGCGAATGTTGCGATAAATGTTGTTTCTGATGTTGGCAGGTCGGCTGTGTATAGGAGGTATAGTATGGGTCCTAGTACACTACCTTGTGGGACAGTGGATTCTATTGGGTAGAGTCTGGTTTGTTCATCTTTATATTTAATATAGAAGTATCTGTTGGAAAGGTATGATTTGAGGATTTGGTAGTAATTATGTGGTAGGATTCTTTTAATTTTAAATAAGAGCCCGGTGTGGCAGACTTTATCGAAAGTATGACTTATATCTAAGAAGGCAGCTGAGCAGTATTTTTTCTCTTCTAGATTTTTGCGTATTTCGTTCACGACTCTGTGGATTTGTTCAATCGTTGTGTGTTGCGTACGAAATCCGAATTGGTGGTTTGGAATTATGTCTTTTTCTTCTAGAACTGGCTTTAGGCGCTTAAGCAATAACTTTTCGAAAAGTTTGGAGATTATAGGAAGGAGACTGATGGGTCTGTACGAGCTTACTTCTTGTGGTGGTTTTCCTGGCTTGGGTATAAGGATAATTTGAGCTACTTTCCACTGAGAGGGAAAGTATTCTAATCTTAGGACTGAGTTACAGATCATTGTTATCAGCTTGATTCCTTTAGAAGAAAGTTCTTGCAAAATCCTTCCTGTTATTTGGTCATATCCTGAAGCTTTTTTGGGGTCAAAATTTGTTATAGCGTTTTTTATTTCACTAGTTTTTAATTTGACTATAGGCAAGCAGAGTTGTAGGGGGTCTCTAGGTACTGCAGGATTTCTTGTTCTTCTTCTACCGAAATTTCACTAGGAAAGGGTTGGAATACTGTTGATAAATGCTGCGTAAATGTGTTCGCTTTTGACTGGTCGGTTCTGGCCCAGCTACCATTTGCTAGGAGTAAGGGTGGATTTGACTGTTCCGGTTGTTTGAGCTTTTTTGTTGCTCGCCAGAGGGAATAGTCTGTGGATGCTGACGGAGTGAGATTTTCTAAGTATTCTTCGACAGATTTATTTCGCAGGTTGCTTAGTAACTTTTTGACTGCTTTTATTGCCTGGTTAAGTTTTGTTTTGTCCTGTGGTGATCTTGTTATTTGCCATTGTTTGCGTAGCTTCCGTTTTTCAGCGACGATGTCCCTAACGATTTTTGGACAATTTTCTCGTTTTTGATTGGCGTTTTGTACCGGTGTTGCGCCCCATGCTGATTCTTGTATTGCGTCATTTAGGAATTCTATGGCTTCGTCTATTTCGTGTTTGGTTTTGAGTGAAATTTCGAGCGAAAGCTTGTTGTCCAGCAGATTTCTGAATGTGTGCCAGTCTGTTTTTTTACTAATGAGTGATGGAGGTTTTTGTTTTATTGTTATTTGCCTATTTACAGTAATTATGACTGGAGAGTGGTCCGATGATAGATCTAAACAACTTTCGGCATTTAGATAATGTGATGACACGCCTTTTACTACACAAAAGTCTATGAGATCCGGAACTTTTCTTCTGTCGCTAGGCCAGTATGTAGGTTGGCCAGTAGATAAATGATGTAGATTATTCTCTTGCATTGCTAGGTAGAATTGTCTACCTTTAGGGGTGGTCAGTCGTGAACCCCAGTAGGGATGTTTCGCATTGTAGTCACCTCCAGCTAAAAATCTAGACGCCAGAGTGTTATAAAAGACTTTAAATTGTGCTTTGTTAATTGTGTATCTAGGTGGACAGTAGATAGCTGAGATAGTTAGAGGTCCTGTTGTCTCTTCGTTAATTACAATGCTAGTAGCTTGGAGTTGTTCGTGCTGGTATTTATTTAGTTCATGGTGCTTAATTTGCTGTCGGATGATTACGGCAGTGCCTCCATGGGCAGTACCATGTGGGTGTTTAGTATTGTATATTAAGTATCCTGGTATCTTCAGATATGTCTTATTTGTAAAGTGAGTTTCGGAAATGAGCATCACATCTTTGTTGTGTTCTGCTATAAATATTTTTACTTCTTGGCTGTGTTGTCCAAGACCATTGGCGTTCCAGAGATTGATTTTTAGGAGCTGGGGCATTCTTTCATTTTAGCCACAAGGGTAGTGAGGAGATTTAGCATGGTGTCCATGCGCTCCATCAGTTTGATCATCATAGCTTCTAGTTTACTATTTTGCTGTTTGTCGGAAGTATGATTTAAATTTTGTCGTATGTTATGTTCTTCTTGTGTCTGTTGGACATTAGTTCTTGTCTTTTGGGCGTATGATACGCCTGGTTGTGTTAGATTTTCGGTTATGTTATGGTTGACTGTATTCTGTTTTTGTCTAAGGGGTGGGAACTTACGTGACTGTATTTCTTTAGAGACACTACAGCCTTTGTAGTTCGCTGGGTGGTTTCCTCCACAGTTGGTGCAGGTTGCGGCAGTACTTTTATCTTGTTTGGGGCAGTCTCTAGTCATAGTGGTGAAAGGTTGCTGAAATTTTTTGCATGATTAAATCTTTGGCATCTTGTACATTGAGGTATTTCTCTTTTTTGGCGTGGAGGTTCAAATTTGATTTTCGAGTGCATAAGGTATTTAGTGTCATAAATTTCTTTATTATTGTCCTTTTGTTGCAACTCAACAAAGAACATAGGTAGAGGGGCTTTTGTTATTTTATGCTTAATATTCCATATATTTAATGCATTATGCCCATATGAGTGTATTTCTTTCATTAATTCTTCGATGTCAACAGTGTGGTGAAGATCGCGTAGTACAACTTTGAATTTTCTTTCCGATTTTGATTGAAATGAATGGAATTCTGTTTTCTTTTCTTCTAGTTCTTTCGTTATGACGCGATAAAATCTAGGCTCGGTCAGTTGGATTTTTGCTTGCGAACTTCCAATAAGCTCAGTTACGTAATTGTCTTTTGCGTGGAGGTTCAAGAGGTCAGTCAGAGGCTTTATGTTTCCTATGCCGTGTACGAAAATTGGTGGAGGTTTAATAATTTCAGGACTAATATCTTCTTCAATTAATTCTTCTACATTTAGTTTTTCGAATTTATTTGAGGTTTCAGGTCCATTGATCCAGTAGTCTGTTAGGGTTTTCTGTCTTACGTTTCTATTTTATTCCGGGCTGGATCTTTTGCTCTTTCTGGAATTGATAACTGTCCAGCTGTCTTCAGTTTTATCTAGTAGAGCAGGTTCCGAGATCGACTGGGTGTTTAAGGTCGAAGCGATTTCTTGTTCATTTAGACTTCCTGTAGGGGTTGCTATTTGCTCTCGTGGTGGGGGTGTTGGTGGTACTATGTTAGATTCGAAATTTGATAGTTTCGTAGTAAATATGGGAGATCTTACTATTTTTGCGCTTTTTGAGAAGGCGGGCGATCCTTCGGTATCCATTATGCTGGTCGTTTGTTGGAGTGCGTGAGATGTTGAAGCCTGTGCGTAGAGTTGAGTGGCCGACTTCGCTTGTGCGTGCTCGGTGGATGGCAAAGGAGGCGTTGGTGGGATAAATCCCAAGTTCTTTAATTCAGCTGGTATAGCTTTCTTCCCTGATGGTGGAATTATTGAATATTTTCCGTCGGTTCTTTGTATAATTTTAGCAACTGTTTTTGGGTCACCTTTCATGATGACCCAGTTACGTATATAAAATAAAACTATTACACTCGCGATTTAAATTTGCTGCGTTTGCATAATTAAGTAATACACAAATTGAGGTATGTGTAATTAGCTATTTGCAATGTAAGCAATACTACTCGCATGAGCGAGGAACCGCACGTCTAGCCCGTACAAATGTTCGCGTCAGACTTGTAGATACTTAAATTAAAATATTTAAATAATAAATATATATAAAAAATAGTTGTAGATATTTAAAGTAAAATATTTAAATAATAAATATAAAAAAATAATTGTAGATACTTAAATTAAAATATATAAATAGATATATAAAAAATAAATGTAGATATTTAAATTAAAATATTTAACTAATAAATATAAAAAATAATTTTAGATTTTTAAATTAAAATATTTAAATAAAATTAATGTAGTTAAGATAAAATGTTCTCATTAAAGCGACGGCTATATTTATCATTTGCCATATCTTTCTCCATATTTATGGCTAGAAAATCATATTTCTTTTTTCAACAAAAATTACAAAGATCTCTAAACTTTTCTATACTCATATCCGTGCCAGCGAAATCATTATATGCATGTTTTAAATTAGTACTATCAGTAAAGTGACAAAGTATAATATAGTTTGCATTATCTCTGACCATCTGTTTCGGTATGCGGCTTAATGTTTGACATGTGCATACACAACAAAGACCATAATGTTTACCTCTACTAAAGTAATCTTCAAGTATTTTTATTTTTCGTGTATCAATATCATCAAATATTGCTACTGAATTAGGTTTTACATTTTCTACAGGTGTAACGTCTTCAGCATTTTCAAATTTGTAAAAGCCTATACGATTTTTCAAATGACTATTCATTTCATTTACAAACTCTTCAAGATATTTGTATTTTAGTTGATGTAATGATTTTGAATAAACATATATATTTTGATTTATTAAACCGTTATGCGTATCGGTTAACTTTTGTAATATAATTGTTTTACCACAATTTGATGGTCCACATATTATACATCTTATAGTGTTGGGGAAATATTTATATCTATTTTGTTGCTCTTCTTCTATAGTTATATTCTCTAAACCTTTTCCTACTTTTTTAATTTTAAACTCCATTTATTAGCGATTAAAAGTCTTTTACTACCGTGTTTGTCAAGCTACTATATTTTATATTTTCATCACTAACTATCAGACAGTGTACAATAGTATTTTCTGGAAACTTTTTATTAAGCTGAAAGTCAATCTTTACATCTGTAATTGATTCCTTTATGGTCTCGTTTTGATATAAACAATCTATAACAAATATTGGATAGTTTTTATTAAACTCATATTTAGAAACAATAGGTGCATTAATATGTTTGTTATCAAGAAAATATGTCTTTTGAAAGTTTTTAAACATTGTGTATACACTACTATAGTCATTGTGGTCAGTATCTAACATTAAGTTTTCCTGTGGATAGCCATCGTTGTTTAATAATGCTTTTATATCATGCAGGTCAATAAAATCAAATTTTGAATTATCTACAGTTATATCTGTATCACGATTTTTAGAAAACGCTATGATAAAATATTTTGGACGTTTTGCTAGGGTTGCTACTCGCCATGTATATTTCATCACATCTTTAGGAATTGTAGGATTACATTCATAAGTCCATGAATTATAATTTATTATTTGCTGTTTGTTTGAAGCTATAAGATGACTAGTTTCTATTTGTTTTTCCAATGTGGGAATTACTAGTGGCATACTCCAATATACTTCTGAAATATTAATTTTCAAGTTGTCGTTTAATGCCACCGGTAATTGTAAACAATTTAAATCATCGGTTGCTCTAAGTAGTTGTAGTTCCTGACTGACACGTAAAATAGCTTTATTATATGTTTCAAATATACCGAAAATATTTTTTAGTGGTACAGTAATTGAAAAATATCCCTTTTCATCTAAAACATTCTCAGTGCCCCAGCAATCAAACATGTCTTGTGAATAGAGATGCATTATACCATTTTGAACAAATTGAATCGTCTTATAATTAGCAGATGTCAGTGGGGTACCTTTGCCTATAATCTGACCGGCTATTACAAGATTACTGTTTGCAGTGTCATAAATAACATCCTGATTGGGAACTTTAATCTCTGTAAATGTATTTGGCGTATTAATTCTACCTACTATCAAAGGTTAATATTTTATATATTGGTAATGCTGGATAGGTGGTTTATGTACTCGCTCATTAATAGAATAATCAAATATTGCTGTATCCATTTATATAGAAAAAAATATTACGTTTTTCTTATATGTAAAGTTATTAACAAAGGTTCAGTTCTAAAGTCTATTAAATTATCATCTTGATCTATTAGTTTTTATTCCAATTTATCTATTTCATTTAATATTAGTGGATAATATGCCAAGTTAATAGGTTGCTCAATTATATCATAACCAGGTCTTACTTTTAGAAAAAAAATCATATATTGTACTAGTTTCTGTCGAGCCGATATACCATCCTTTTGTAATATTTGAACATACTTTGATAGTCTTAACAGGAAATATATCCAAAGTGTTATCAGACATGTGCAGTATGTTTGGCTCTAGTACCCTTTTATTAAATCCCAGCAATGGTCCTATTGAGTTATATGTTGTAAAGTCGATGGTATAAATACTTTTAATCATATTTTTCATAGTATTGTCATTTGGTTTTAATGTGAATCCTATACCGATAATTTCATCTAGTATGTCTTTCAAGTCTTTATATCTATATGTACCATCATCAATTTTAATTGTTTTACTAACACCCTCTTTAATATAAGTAAAAGTATTATTTTTTTATTTTTCTGATATATTTGGAATAGTAAATGATGTTTTTAAACTTTTCAGACACAATTCATATAAACCATCTGATAAATCTAGTGGGGGGAAATAATTACTAATTAAAATAGATTGATTCAAACTTTTATAGTTATCTAATGTGAGTGTACCCATTTATTATAAAAGAAATTATATATAAATTCTATACATAACTTTCCACAATTTGTTTCACTATATGACTGTTGTCTGTCATAATTATAATATATTTCAGCCTTATTAAAATACTTTACTAATTTTATTTCAGGGTTTACGTTTCCATAACTATCAAAATAGTAAACTTTATTATCAATTTTTATATAAGCTACCCAGTGAGTACCTGGTCCCGAATTAGAATCTAAATTAACTATACCTGATTCATTCTTGTTAATTAGTTTAGGCAAAGTGTCATCCATAAATACACCTCTAAAATATGGAAGTCTTAATTTTTTAGCATATTTCAATATTTCTATATTTGACAATGGTCTCTCTGGTATCATTTTTTTTTTATTTTTCCTCCACGTTTCTGTTTATTATATGCATATACATCCCATTACCAAAAACCTTCTCGCCTATCTTTTTACCTGCTTGCAACATTGCACCTGTTCCTAGAGCGGCTAATGCACCTTTGATTAATTTCATAACAGTTGGAATTGCGAATGGAAGAAAGCCGCCATTTTTTACAGCAATATCAGATAATGCACCGCCTAATTTTATACATGATCCTTTTATTATTGGTGCTGCTGGCAAAAGTATTACACCACCTTTCTTGTCTGTTAAACTATTTAGTAATTGCGTTGTTGGTAAATCAATACTGCCTTTTACATTTGCTAATTGATTTACAATATCCTGTACATTGTTTGAATTAGAATTTTGTAATGCCATTAACATTGTGACAGGAATAGGTATTTTTGATGGAGGACTTATTTTTTTTATCTGAGATGCAGATAATTTTATAGTAGCTATAGTACTTCCTGTTTAGCTTTTTGAATTTTATTTAATTGACTTTTACTCAATATTTCTGCCATTTCAACTGATTTATTAGTATAAAAATTAATACCCATTCCCATTTTACGTTTCGCTTTCATTATTCTTGTAACTGATCGAGCAACTATTTTTTCTTTAAAACTTGCATTTTTATCTAATACTCTATTCCATGCTTTATTTTCTAATATATAATCAGCTTTATTTCTGTTGTATACATGTGTATTTAGAATAAGCTATGTCATGTTCTCGGCAAGCTTCATCTAATCAGTTAACTCATTTATCACCTCTTGCCAATCGCTTTTCTAACTTGGTACCGGTACCACAGTAATTATAACCTGGTATATGTACTTCAAGCGGTAATTTATTTATTAAACTATTTACAAATCCAGATCTTTCTTTTTTCCTCATTTATAAGGAAACATTTTCCCGTTCTAAATGGAAGATTATCTTGAAAAACGTAAATATGTTTACCGCAAATCTTATAAACTTTATAGTAAAATTAATCTAGGTATGCATTTGGGCGAAGTTTTATTTACAGGCAGTAGTTTACCAGCGATAGCAATGCCCTTATTATCAGTTATCGCTGTCGGGTCACCTTTACTTATGTGAGTCGCTGAACTCTTAAATATAAAAGAAAAAATGATTGAATTCAAGAAATTCAATGATTTTTATAATAATTTACTATTAACATTTAAATCTGGTGAAATATTAGAGGCTCAAATATTTATTAAGGAACGCGAGTTTATTAAAAACATTTATTACTTTTGCGTTGAGAAATATTTAAAAGAAAAAAAGTTGAACGGTTATGATGCAATGTGAAGTGTTCTAGATTATTCTGTATTAGTAACAGTAGACAGTAAACAGTAAATTAAATTACTATCATCATTTGTTTGTTATATTTAATTATATTTACCTAATTTATATATTTATTTTGTTTAAACAAATTCAATATTTATTTTTTTATTTTTTTTATATTTTTAAACAAATTCTATATCATGCATCTCTCTAGTACCTATTTTCTTCTTACCGTTATATTTTAACCTAGGAGGATTACTGTTCAACTCTTCAATACTTGGTATAAATCTATTATACCGTTCAGGTAATGATACTTAAAAATTCTCTATACCAACTATTATTTGCTCACCATACTCTCCTTCACTTACCTCAAAATATTCGATTTTATACGTTTTATTCTCAACCTCTGACAATTTTCTAAATTGTGAATTACCACTATTTAGCATACTCGATGATTCGTTTTTATTCCCCATTTATTAGGGAAAAAATTTGTTAATACGTTCGGGTTTGTCAATTTACACTTTTTGTACATTTTACTAAAATTAGGGCAAAAGTACTCTTTTATGGGCATTGTCATGGTTTCTCTGGCGAAAAACCGTAAAAATAGGGCAAAAGTACTCTTTTATGGGCATTTTCACGGTATTTCTAGCGAAAAACGGGGTACGTTCAGGTTTTTTTGAGTTAGAACCGCCATTTATACACTACTAATATCTTATGTCAAGCATTCTTGCAAAAATAAAAGGTCAAGCCGCGATTAATATAGCTAGTTGCACAATTAATCGATGGTTAGATATTTAAAATGCGCTACTTAATACGTTCGCAGATAAAAGACTGTTATACCCTCAACATTGAAATGACAGAAACAAAACAAGGAAACGAAACCGCATTCGAATTCTATGACAAAATACAGGATTTATTAAAATTTCAAGCATCATATCTAAGTACACATATAAAAAACATCTGCAGTGTCATGCACCGAACTTTCTTATACGCATATGGGTTAAACCACATCGTAGTTACCTTATTTTTCTAATTTATAATATTTGTTCTGAGCTTTAGATCGCTTTTACAGTATAATATATTTCTTAGAAACAATATAAAATGTCAAATTATTTAAGTATATTTTGTTAAACAATTGATAGGCGCAGATTTATGTAAAAATATATATAATAAGCAGAAATTTATTTTGAAGCCAGTACTATTGTTGGAAAAATAATTCAAACAAAAGTTGTGCTAAATATAAATACCTTTAATTTTTGTTCATAAAATGTTTCTGTAACTGTAACCATTTTTGAGTAATTGCAGAAACTGCAAAAAATGACCAGAGTAAACAGGCACAGGTCTTAAAGAACCCTTAGGAACTTTTATGCGCACTAAGAATCCCACAGATCTAGGTACAGTAACACCTCGCTTAATGTAACCTCGGTTAACGATACCTCGCTATAACATCATTGCTGGACGACGCGGTAATTCTCATATTTGAATACATTGTGCACTAAGAGCGAACGAGAGCATTCTAGGATTGTCAGTATTTACTATAACCTTCAGAACATTCGCTATACGCACGTTAGATAAATAGTTTAGCAAAACACCGCTGAAAAGTAAAATGCCAAACAAACGAATATCGATTAAACAAAAGAAATCGAGTAGAAAGTGGTGCAAAAAGGTGCAGCGTCACTACAAACAGGATTTTCTTATTCAATCATTCCAACAACTGTAAGCCAAACAAAAAAAATTAAAACCTCCGTTGAAAACAAGATCAACGTTAGTACTAAAATTATTTATCGCACATGAAGTAGCATAATGGAAAATGTTAAGAAAATGTTAAGTGTTTGGATTGATGATATGGGTCAACGTCACATACAGTGAGTCAAATAATAATTTAAAAAAAAGCAATAAGTGTGTTTAACTTCTTAAAAGACCAATAAGAAGGTAACAATGAAGAAAATTTTTTGCAACACGTAGATGGTTTGAATATTTTATACATAGAGCTGGAATTAACAACATTCGCATAACGCGAGAGGCAGCTAGTGCTGACTTAGAAGGAGCAAGACATTTTTCGGAACAATTAAAAACTGTTATTGAAAGCGGTAGGTATCCTTCAAATTTGATATTCAGCGTTGATGAAACAGATTTAATTTGAAAACGTTTCCCATCTTATACATTCATATTACAAGAGGAGAGAATGGCGTCAATATTCAAAGCTGCTAAGGATCGCTTGACTCTGTTACTGGGTAGTAATGCATCGGGAGATTTGAAACTGAAACCAATGCTAATGTATCATTCGGAAAATCCAAGGGACATGAAGGGTTTTTCCAAATCTTCTAATATACCAGTAATATGGAAGTCTAACAGAAAGGCCTATGTAACAAAGGATCTATTTAATGATTGGTTTGTTAATCACTTTTGTATTACAGTGCAACGTAATTGTCAATTCTACAATTTAGAACTAAAGGCGGTATTGCTACTAGATAATGCTCCTAGTCATTCAACAAATCTTAGCGCACTGCAGACTTGTATTCCAGTTGAAGTCATGTTCCTTCCACCGAACATAACATCTATCATTCAATCCATGAATCAGGACGTTATAGCAGCATTTAAAGCGTCAAGTGTCAATAAAAGAATTCTGGAAAAGTAACAACCTAATGAATGCTATTGACAATATCCAACGATCTTGGGATGAATTATCACAACACTGCAGTTTGGAAGAAAGTAGGGCTCAAATTAGAAGAAGAATCGGAACTTGCTAATGACATCCAGAATAATAAACTTGCTGAAATGGGACACTAATTGCATTTCAATAAAATTGACGCTGATAATATTCAGACATTACTACAGCATGACCACGACAGTCCGCTAACAAATGATGAATTACAAGGACCGACAGAAGAAAATTTGGTAAGAGAAGGTGCCAATTCTGAAATCAATATAGAAGAGCCGCCGGTTAAATTTAACAACAAACATATCACCCGTTTGCCTGAGTCAGGTGTCTCATTCGATAGATATTTTGTCCGAAAATGATACTGATTTTGCGCGAAGTAGTGCTGTATAAAGAAATGTATTAAATGCTTTAACATGTTACAGTGAGCTTTTACGAGAAACGAAGTTACAAGCAAAGCTATCGACCCTTGATTCGTTTTTGTCAAAAAAAAAAAAACGTCACAACTTGTCCGTTTATTTACATATTACCGCTAATTTTGTAATACATACATGCATATTAATTTTAAACTTTAAATTTTTTCAAGAAAATCTGTTTTCTGTTGTTCATATCTATTAATTAAAAAATAAAAAATTAAATAATGTATTTTTTTCAATTAAGTTACCTATACCTATTCTTCGAATGTTATTTCTTCCTCCATTAACGTTGATTTGGTTAACGTTATGCTCTTGAGGAACGCATTCCTAAAGTAAAACGAGATATTACTGTAATGCACTTAACATGCTTACCAATGATTTCCAATTGGTAACTCAATTGTAATTACATTAATACGACAACTTTGCAATTTAATCCGAATACAAAAAATTCTCAACTAACATATCGACCAAACTTATCTAATACCTTTAACAAAACTTCATCACCACAAACAAACAAAAATTACGTTTTTAACCCAAATCAAAATCGTCAATTTAACAAACCAACACCTATGAGTATTTGAACTAAACCTTCATATACAAAAACCACACCTCGTTGGCCACAATATGCGTATAGACAACAACAATCGAAACCACCAAATTATAACTCCAAAGACATTTTAAATACAGAAATTTATGATATACCTGATAAGGAATAAAATTCTGATGAAGCTAACGTTACAGTTTGTGAAATAGACCAAATCCCGGAAGATTATGAAAGATTCGATTCTGATTCTTTTTTAGAGACCATGGTCTTGGAAATAGAATAGAAATTATGAACTTAACAGATAATGAAATGAATTACCCTTTGTAATATTTCCAGAACACAACTTAAAAGCATTAATTGAAACAGGTAGCATACGTTCGTTCATGAAACCCGAAATTGCAGAAAACTATTTTAAAAACCAAATTAAGAAAGACCCATTTAAAATCAAATCCGGACACGGAACATCCATTGAAAAATTTAGTATTTTTTCACTGTGTTCAAAATTATTTAATGAACAAAATGTTATATTAAAATATCATATATTCAACTTACATAAACAATTCGATATTTTACTTGTCTTTGATAACTTAAAAACTCTAGAAGCAATAATAGATTTAACACGTTACAAAATTATCACCCCTTCATTATACATTAAAATACACTACCATGAAATACAACCATATTCACATTACACCACAGTACCACCTAAAACTGAAAACATATCAAAATTCTATGTGAAAAACATTAAAAATTGCGAAGCATTTATTCCAGAAAACCTTATTAATAATTTAGTAATTCCCGAAGGATTAGCTAACGTTCAAAATCACGAAATTGTTTACCCAGTCATCAACCCCTACAATTATGAACAAGTTATAAGTTTAGTAAACCCTATACGTGGTCAACCCCTAAACAACTACGAAATAGACACCGAAAATTTTAAAAATAAAAAGCAAAATATTATCTTTGATATATCCCAAATTCGTACTGATCACATTAACAAAGAAGATGAAATGGCTATCGCTCAATTAATAAATCAATTCTCTGATATTATTCATTCAAAAGACAAGTCATTATCTTTTACTAACGATGTTAAACACCATATTCGCACAAAAGATGAAATACCGATCTATACCAAAACATACCGGTTTCCCGACATTCACAGAAAGGAAGTTCCAACACAGTCCAAAAAATGTAAGACCAAAAAGTTTTTAGACCCTCTCATTCGCCCTGGGCATACCCTGTTTGGATCGTACCTAAAAAACTAGACGCACCAGGCGAGAAAAAGTGGAGAATAGTAATAGACTATAAGAATCTAAACGAAAAAACAATAGACGATAAATATCCTACAACAAATATAAACGAACTACTGGACCAACTCGGTAAATGTCACTATTTTACTACTCTCGATCTAGCATCCGGTTTTCATCAAATTGAGATTAACAAGGACAATATCCGAAAAACCGCGTTTAATACAGAGAACGGTCATTACGATATCTCGCGAGTGCCATTCGGTCTTAAAAACGCGCCCGCAACATTCCAACGTGTTATGGATAATGTTCTAAAAGGATTAAAAAACGAAATCTGTCTTGTTACCTCGATGATGTCATTATATTTAGCACTAGTCTTCAAGAACACATAGACCGTTCAAAAAATGTATTTGATAGATTAAAAAAGGCAAATATAAAAATTCAGCTCAGATAAATCAGGGTTTCTTCGTAAAGAAGTTGCATATCTTGGCCATCGTAATACCGGAATGCGTAAAGCCTAACCCTGATAAAATTAAAGCCGTTAAAAATTATCCTCTCCCGAAAACGACCAAACAAATCAAAAGATTTTGAGGACTATTAGGTTAATATAGGAAATTCATCAAAGGCATCGCGAAACTACCCAAACCAATGCCTAAGTGTTTAATGAAATATGTCAACATAAAACCAAACGATCCTGAATACGTAAGCTGTTTTAATATTTGTAGAAACCTCCGTATAAACGATCCAATATTACAATACCCCGACCTTAATCAACCCTGCAACTGAACAACAGACGCAAGCAACTTTGCAATTGGTGCCATATTATCGCAAGGAAAAACCGGATCTGATTTACCCATTGCCTACTCCAGTAAAACCTTAAATGATTCAGAGCAAAATTATACTACCATTGAAAAAGAGTTACTCGCAATAGTATTGGCCACCAAATATTTTAGGCCATACCTTTTCGGCAGAAAATTCAAAATTATGACCGACCTTGCAATGGTTATTCTCTCTTAAAGAACCAAATTCTAAATAAGTCAGATGGAGACTCAAATTGGAAGAATTTGATTTTGAAATTGTATATGAAAAGGGTATTTTAAATAAAAACGCAGACGCACTTTCTCGACTTGAATTAAATGTTAATTTGCAGACCAAGGCACATATAACATCTTAAATTATATGCAAAGTTTCAATTACAAAACATGATTGTTGAACCATATAACTCACATAAATCAGACACAGATAGCACTGTTAACTCAAATTTAGAAGACCCTATAATCGGAATACCTGCCAGTGAAACGCCCGTAAATATAAGTAAAAATCAAATAATAATTACCGAAGTATTACATTCAGCCTTAAAGCCAAATATCTTCAAATTACACAATGACAAAGTAAGAATACACATTCAATTATCTCAAAACGAATTTGAAAATGACGCCATTGAATTTATAAATGAGTATATAATACCAAAAGTAAATTATTATTTATACTTTGAAGAAACTGTTTATGAAATACTAAGTAACGTCTTACAAAAACACTTCAAAAATTCTGAAATTAAATTTTTTAAATGTACTAATATCAGAAACGTAGATGCAAAAGACGAAATATTAAACACAATAAAAAACTTCCACGAAGAAAAAACTATCCACCTCGGCACACGTGAATCCTATTATCAGATTAAAAAATTATATTACTGAACAAATCAACTTAAAACTATCACAGATTACATTAATCAGTGCGAAAAATGTTAAGCATTCAAATATTAACGCAACTCGTTGAAATCAAAATTTAATATAACACCAACCCCCAAAAAACCATTCGAAATAATTCACATCGATAGTGTAACAAAGTGTAAATTCCTAACAATAGACGATGATTTCTCAAAATATGCTCAAGCATATAAAGTTGAATCTACAAACGCTTTAGAAATAACAAACAAGCTAATGAAATATTTGTCAAACCATGGAATACCAAAATCATCAATTTCAAATAACGGTTTAGAATTTAAAAATATTATAATAAACTGTTAAACTTACATAAAATCGACATACACTTTACTAGCTCACAACACCCTGACTCAAATGGAGTTGTAGAAAGATTTCGCTCTACATTAATTGAACACATCCGTTTATTAAATGTGCAGGACAAGGTTAAAAGTGAATCAATAAAAAATAAAATTTACTATGCATTATTAGCATATAATAATACCAATTATACGTCCACAAACTTAAAACCTTTTGAAATAATCCCAGGACATTGGGACACTAATTCACCACTTGATTTAGAATTAGAAAAACAAGTCACAGAAGGACTACATACAAAATCATAAAGAAGAAACGAAAATAATGTACCAAAATATTAAAGAACAGCTACTAAACAGGAAGACCAAAATAATAAATAAACTAAATGAAAATCGCGAAAATATATCATTCGCGATGAAGAGAGAGTTTCTCCAACACGGACTCTGAATGAACGGCGCAAAAGAAAGTTCTCTACAAATTTAGGCAGGTGACCTCGTAAACCCCAGATGTGCAATTTTCTTAAAATTCCATACATCCATGTCATGTCAAACGCTTTCTCTAGATCGAAAAACACAGCAACCAGGTGTGTTTTAAGATACTAGATTGAATGGCGTTGTCAGGTATACATGTAGGTCAGTAGAAAAGTGGTGTTGACGAGAGTCACTTGGATGATTATTTATGAGCTTTTGAGAATCTAGAAACCAGCTGAGTCGGAAATTGACCATACGCTCGTATATTTTGGCATGTATATGTATATGTATAGATGGCAGGTCAAAGTTATAGGGCGGTAACTAGATGCGGACGAAACATCTTTGCCCTTCTTGAGGATCGGTACAGTTACCGCTTCACGCCAGGCATCTTGAAATGGTCGGGTATATGTCGCAACATTGAGTAAGCAATGTCATAATGTGTTATTGTATGTGCTACAGTTTGGTTTACATTTTTTATCTGTTAGGATTGTGTTTTATGGGAAAAGGGGAAGCAAAAACCCATTATTAATGATTATGTGGACATTAAATTTATGCAGTGTTTATTGTTTTGATGTGTGTTGTGTGTTGCAGTGTTGTTGTGTGTAACTGTGTTCGGCTCATGAAGGCTTTCCGTAAATATGGGTAGCGTTTGATAAGGGAGATTATGTTTGAGGGTAATTGTAGTGTTGGCGTGTCGTAGTTTAGTGATGTGTTTTGTAAGAGAGCTTGATTTTAACTGTGTTTTGTAAAATGTTTGTGCTAAATGTTCTATGTAGTGTTTTACGTATGGAATGTCGGTGATTTCGTGTAGGTGTGTTATGCTTGTGTACCTTCCAAAGCTGGTGGCCAAGCGTAGGCACTTGTTGTGGAGATGCTGCATTGGTAGTAGTGCGGTTACCGAGGTCATTACACCTGACTGGGGCTGCGCATGTAAATATGAAGCGAATTGTGGCGGTGTTTATCAGGATTTTTGGTTGAGAAGGAACTGCCTGGCACAAGGAGAAGATAAAGTTGTAAAATATGTATGTGTGTTTGTAATTGTTTGTTGGCCACCTGTGCACTGGACGAGTACGCATAGATGGTTGTGTCGTCTGCGTACAGAGCAGTGTTCGTGTTTGGGAATGTGGGGAAGTCGCTTAGGTACAGGTTGAATAGTTTGGGTCCAAGGACGCTGCCTTGGGAGACTCCTGCCACTAAGGGAGGATAATAGTGTATTATTTATTATGGTTTGAAAGGATCTATCGGTTAAGTAGGAGTGAATGAGTTTTATTAGGATTGGGAGAGACTGGGTTGTTATTAGTTTGGACATGAGCCCTACTACCCAAAGCTAGTCGAAAGCTTTTTCGATGTCTAGCAGGGCCATGGCAGTAACTTTGTTTAGGTTAAATTGGGTAGCGATATCGGTTGCGAGTCTGCATACTTGTTGTACAGTGTTGTAACTTGCCCAAGATCCAAATTGGATTTCGGGGGTAATTTTACGTCCAGTGTCTATATCGTCTACCCGGAATAGGATAACCTTTTCAGTTAGTTTGGATAGGGTGTTAAGCAGGCTTATCGGTCGATAGCTACCTGGGTGTTGTGGGTTTTTGTTTGCTTTTAGGATGAGGTGGACAATGGCGTTCTTCCATGCAACTAGGAAGTGATGCAGCTTTATGGTGGAGTTGATGATATACGATAACTGTATGATGGATTTCCGTGATAGGTTTTAGAGGATTAAGTTTTCTACATGGTCTGGTCCGGGAGCTTTGCGATTTAGTAAGGTGCGGATTAGTTGGTTTAGTTCTGTGGGGTTAGTTGGGAGTTTGGAGAGGATATTTTAAGTGTTGTTCTGTGTGTTGTTCTCAAGTGTTGAGTATCTTGAAGAATCTGCTCGTGTTCTTGGGTGTGCTGTGTGTCGATTACATGTACGCGTGCTAGTTCGTTAGCAATGGCTTCTGCCTTTTCAGGGTCCGAAGCCGCATTGGTTGTGTTATTTACTGTAAGTGTAGGAATTGGGGTACTCTTTTTTTTAAGGTTTTTGGCGAGCCGCCATAGGGAGTTGTCATTTGGTTTTAGTGAGGAAATCTTGAGGGAACAAGTTGTGTTCTGTTATTTTCTTATTAAGTTTTTAATTAAAAGTTCAAGGCGTTGAAGAGTTGTCAGTGCTGGGAGAGGCGGGTTCTCTGCCATTATCTTCTTATGTTGTTTCGTTGTGTGATAGTGTCTAACATATGTTGAGGGAAGTGAAGTGTGTGTGTTTTTGTTTCTATGTTGTGTGCGTGTTCACGTTTGGCTGTATTTATTACTCGTGTAAATTTTTGTACTTCTGTGTCGATGTCTTGTGTTGTGTCTATATTGTTGTTTATTGTATTGTGTTTGTCTATTGTGTGGCGGAAGTGTTGCCAGATTGTGTATTTGTACGAAGTGATGATTTTCGTTGTGTTGTATATTTGAATATTGTGTAGGGTGAAAATTATGGGGTTGTGGTCTGCGCTGTGCTCAGGGATAGATTCAGGAAGGGTGATATAAGGGAGGTTTTTTTTTATTATGATGTCGATTGTGGGTAGTGTGTTGATGTATGTGGTTGCATAATCATAGCGACGTGTGTGTTTATCTATCTGTTGAGTGTGTGGCCGCTTGTGTTGTTTCTGTTGCAGTTCCAGTTTGTGTGCTTTGCGTTCAGATCCCCCACAACTTGTGTTTTGTTTTTGTAAAAAAGGGTTGTGAGAACGGCGTTCGTGATGTTGTATATTGGTCTGTTGTATGCTGCAGTAATTATGGTGTTATCTGCTAGTTTGATGCTAAGTGTTTCTAGTGTAGTGTGTAGTGGTTTTAATAGTGTATGTGGTACGTTGTGTTTTATTAAGGTTGTTACACTTCGAGCCGGTACCGGTGTTTGCAGTAACCAATCAGCTCTCTGGTGGTGTATGTGCGAATGTTTAGTTTGCGTGTGGGTGTGAGTTTTGTTTCGTTAAGTGTCATGATGTGTATGTTGTGTGTGTGTATGTTTTGTGTGTTGTAAGGAATAATTCAAATTATTCTCGAAAATATGTTCCTTACGTTGTACTTTGGGGCAGATATTAGGCAACTATGAGCGCGCTCCTATATGCAAGCATTCAACCAGAAACTACAACATTATCTTTAAACGCGTAATTCTCGAAACCATGTTTTTGAAACTGGGTGAAAACAGTACGCCTATACAAATAAATCAATAGACATGAATCTTTTACCCTCTTAATAAGAAGACAGTTTTCTATCGTACATCGAAAGATTTAATTTTTATTTTTGATAGTTGATTTCTTAATAACAAATTCATATGCAATTTTTAGCTAAAAATCGTAATTTTTTTTGAATCGCGTTTCATTTCTACAAAAATCAGGATTTTAAAAATCAGATACGTAGTCCGAGAGCTTATATATTTCAGGTTTATAATCGGTTGTCGTTTTCGTTTCAGGTCTATTAGTGGTTGCTCAACCCTTTCACCCGATTAGTGCTATTTCTGAAAAGCTTCATAGGTTAGACAACACTAGCGCCCCCAATTTCATATATTCATTAATAAAAAATATTCATATTGTAGTCAAATATATGTTTAATAAAAGCATGTAAACGATTTTTATACGAGGTGTATACATTCGTCACAAAAGAATCTGAAAAAAAAACCTTTTTTTTCTAGCCCTAGAGTGGCCAGACCCCTAAAGCTCCCCTATCTTACCCTCTTACTCTTTAAATGTTGTATTGGTGTAAATATTGCGTGAAATTCATGAATACTGTAAATTGTTGTTGCTTATTTGTAGCCTTTTCAAGGGCGTTGTTTGGGTCCTTCAGGGCACGTATCATGTTTTTGATATTTATTAATTCGTTGAGTCAGTTAATTTCTGTAAAAAGTTCGGTCTCTTGGGAATGTTGTGGGGTTTGGTGTTTTCGGTGAGACGGTTTTTCGGTTGTTGGGAGTGAGGGGAAATTTTGTTGGGTTAGGTTGACTTGGTCGGGGAGCGGGGTTGGTAAAAGTGGCGTTGATTGGGGTCTGGGTTTCCAGTGGTTAATGTTAGGAGGAGTAGCATTTACATACTTGTTTTGTCTAGTTTGGTTTTCGTCTTTGGTAACTGTGATATAGGGGGTGCCTGGTGCTTCTTATTTTGAATACCTTGTGCATCTGTATGTTGTTGTCTTGTACTTCGATGGTTAAATCTTCCGTCGTCGGGTTGTTGTCGAGTCCTCGTATGACAAAGGCATGTGTCTTTGTGGTTCTGTCCGTGTATGTGTAGTAATGAAATTTGTCGTCATTGTGCATGTCAGTGATTAATTTTTGTCTTTCGTTCTCGTCATGTATGTATATGTTAATATTACTGTTCGTGTATTTGTACTGGTAGCCGTTGGTCGTGTGTGTTGACATGCAGTCGGTCTCTTCTTTTGGAATTTTAGGGATTCCGGGTATGATGATGGGTGGGGGAGGGTGGCGTCTGGTAGGTTTTTGTGGTTTGGAGAGCGAGGATGTGTCTGGCTCTGTTTCGTCTTCATATTCGGTTTCATCAGTGTCTGTTAGTGGTTGGTATTTGTTTTTTGTGGTTGTTGCTTTTTTGGGCAACACCGCTTTAGGTTTGGTGGTCCGCTTAGGGTGTTTGAATACCGTTGGCTCTTCGTTGTCGGCGGACCGCAATCTCATTCTGGCTGGTGTCGGTTTTATCTGTTTTGTTTCTGTCTGTGTGTTTAATGTTTGTTTGTCTATGGACCGTGTGGCGAACAGGTCATTCCCTTTTTTGTGTTTTGTTTGTTATCTGTAGTTGTTGTGGCTGATGTCCCGGGGTTGCTGAGGGTTAAGTGTCCATTTTCGATAGGTTTTCTATCTCCCAGAATCGTATACCTCGATTTAGCGATAGCTTTTTAAGTCGCGGGGTGGTTTCCGTAGTACCCTTAACTTTTGGTGTTTGTCTCTATGTCGGACTGACTTACGGGTCGATTTCGTTTGTTCTAACGTTCTATTCACGATTTGGTTATTATGTTCACCCATGAACTGCTTTGTTAAATTTGTTTATAATTGTTTGTTTATAATAAAATTTTATTGACTTGGAATACTACTCATGGTGATAGTCGCACTCAGGATAATAATAATTACCAAAAACTATTTTACACTATATTTGCTACATCATTGCGTAATGTGATACACGAGAAAGGGCAAATGGTTCGGGCACAACGCAGAGACGCACTTTGTTCAGGCCTCGAGTAATATTATTAGACGTGCCAGGGTTTTGCAGTTACTATTATTTATTAGTTTATAAGTGTTAAACCTTTCTAGTAATTGCTCTCAACAACCAAAACGTGACATTTCTCATGTTTTTAGAATTAGGTTGTAAAACTTGCTAGAAAGATAATATCATCCCTACATATATTCTGTTGACCATCTAGTAAAATCCTTAAGGCCTTGATGGGGCTTGCCTGTCCTGAAGGTTTCACGACTTATCAAGGAACAGTCTCTCATAGATAACTAAAGGTCAACTTAAATTTACAGTTTTGGAAGCCAAAGTAAGAAATATTAACATCAGCAATATAATGTCTCATGCACATTAGAGAACATTTAATTGTTATTTTGTTTAGTGTTGTGCAACACAATTGTGTCTTTCCTGTAAATAAATGTTATAGTTAAAGGTGCCGTGTGTTATTTAAAAAGCAAAGAGAAAAAAATTACAACACTCCAAATACACTTAATCCTTTGAAAATTGTCGGAAATAAAAATTATAAATTACATCTAATCAGGAAATAACAATGCATTTGTGGAACTAGAATTAAAAAACAAAAATTATTCGTAGTCAAAATTTTCTTTAGGATTTTAATAAAAAAATCTACGTGATTTTTTTTTTAATCTGCTAGTTCCATTGATAGAGACGATATTTTAAAACCTTTCAAGAACAAACTGAAACTTACTTGTTTTTTGCGTCGTGTAGCACTTCCGGAAGGTTGTAAAATGACGTTCGTCCGTATAAAATTCCTTCTTTCGTCTTCGCACATCTGATGTATCATCGATTGGTCCATTCGGTGTGCTAAACGAGCTTCTTTGGATGCTGCAATAGCTCGTACATCAGATTTGTTGAGCCACATGTTTTCGCGGTTATCGGCAATTATCTTTGCATTCTTCCAAATTTTTATTACCATGTCTCCCATTATTTGAAGCAAAGAAGTAAAACCTTCGTTTAATATATAAGTGATAAAATTGCTGCTATTTCAAATATTTTCGCGGAACAAAAATGTGTTTAGCAGTAAACTTCTTATTCTGCCAAGGGTCTCCTAAACGACGCTCCATACTTTATTCAGTACAAACCTTCATATATGTAGACTTAATAACCTTTTATACTTTTGGTGTTAATTCATACTCAGAAAACGTATTGATCGATTCATTTCTATCTCTTTCCATCATGAGTCTGGATCGGGCGGACACATACTGCGATGTGGATTTTCGTTGAATAAAGACTTGTGGTAACAAGTAGCCTATATGATATCTCTCATATCATATATCTCATAGCATTCTTTATAGCTTTCAGACAACTGGCATTTTGCTACCATATTAATATTTCATTACAATCGCACAAAATATTTTCCTGTTCAAACTTAAATCGTACTTTACATTAATTGCCATCTCCATGCTCCATTTATCTTAATTAAAATTTTTTTTTTCATCAACTTATATTTAGCCAAACAAGCATCGAAGATGTTCATGATGCGGCATAAATTTGACATTTAAGGTGTAGAAGTATATGTAACTTTGCCAAGTATTATAAAAGAATTTAATGCTCTAATTAAGATCCACTAAATGCTGACCTTTCTAAATATTATGTAATTACTAGATAAGATATAACCGCTTGCAATTTATATTATTATGTCAGTGTGTGCTTGAACGTTTGCGTATGTAACAATAAAACGGAATAAAAAAGTTATCTGATTGAACAACCCACTTAATTCACTACTTACAAAAAAACAATTTCTTAAATAATACCATAATAAATGAAATGGTTTATGAAAATCAATTCAAAATATTGTGAGTTTTGTTATGGAAGCAGAAGGATAAACCGGAAACATATAGATATTACACATTGTGATAAAGAAATAAAAACCATTCCCACTTTGTCAAAAGTAACACTATATCAAAATCACCCGTCCTTATAATTGTTTTTACAAGAAGCTACATTCTATAAGTTATATTTTTTATTATGCCGACTCTTTGTAAATTTACAAATATAATTTGCATTTCATTTTATTCTATATTCTCCTGCTATTGGACTACTTATATACTAAATGAACATAATAATTCTTTAATTTAATATTTAAAGTATGTACATATCATGATTAGAATCTATATTAACAACATTTTTACTTCGCTGCAAAGGCCGGAATTCCTGTAATGGCGCGACCCAAAATCAAAGCATGAATATCATGAGTACCTATAAATAAATGTTGATAAACAAAAGAGATTTGTAATAATTCCTCACAATGTTATTTACCTTCATACGTGTTTACTGATTCCAAATTCATAAGATGTCTGATTATATGATATTCATCAGATATGCCATTTCCACCTAGCATATCTCTTGCAGTCCTAGCAATTTCAAGAGATTTTCCAGCATTATTTCTTTTGAGAAGGGAAATCATATCTGGTGCAGCCCTAAGTAATATATACGTTCTTTAGTTTTTGATTAGTTTAATAATAAAACAAAACATTTTTTTCCGAATGTGTACTGGTAATAAGAAAATAGCTGTTTAAATTTATTCACGTTTTCATAGTTCCTTGGTATAATAAATTTTATTACATTACTTCTGCATAAGCTGTGCCTGTCAATTGCTTAACAGAAATGATAAATAGGCTAAAATAATATGTAATTTGACATTTGTCTGTGAACGAATGAATTCTTGTATCCGCGATGCAATTTTTTCCTTTCCATTGAGATTCAAATTAGGGAAGTTACTGTATGTGTGCCTGCGTGCATGTGTGTGCAGGTGTGTGAGTGAGTGAGTGGGTGTCTATGAGTGAGCGTGAGATTGAGAAATACAAGCATATAAAAAATGATTAATTTAAGAGATTCATGAAATGTAGCAGTAAATACTTTTGTAAGTATATAATATAAATCGTTGTATCAGCCCGCGAAATGTTTGGAATTTTATGTAAATGTTTCCATAATAGTTAGACATAAACTGTCGCAGATTAAAATGCGCAGACTTTACTGCAGATTTACATAAAAAATATGTGGTGGGATCATCTATTCTGTGCTGGGAATCTGCCGTATCGCTTAGCGCTTATGTGACGTCAAACAATCGCAGACGTTTCGGTACCCCGTACGTCGATCGCTGAGCATTCGGATATTTACGGGAATATGCGCTGCCATTGAAATTTCTTCCGTTATTTATATGACGATAGTTACAATTTTAACATTATTTATTCTTTTGTCGCTAGTGTTGGTAACATTTTGTAATTAAGTGATTGCAGCGGAAAAATTATTACAAAACATATAATAATAATTTTTTAATCAGTAGGTAAATAGGTATAAAGTAAGTTTATTTTATTTTCATAATTAGCATATTCATATGAAATTTGTATTCTATTATGATGTTTTATTTTTAAGATGTTAACAGCTAAGTTATTATTGCATGAAATATATGAGCGAAGGCAACGGTTAAAAGAAGCAAACATCGAAAAAAGAATGATACGAAATGAAAGTGATCCTTTCACTATAGATGATGTGGAATTCGTAAACTTATTCAGATTATCAAAAGATCTTGTTCATTACATTATTGTTGAACTAAGGATTCATATGTCGGAATCTTTGCATAGTAACGCTATAACACCTGAATTAAAAAATTTCGTAGCACTTTTTTTTTTGCTACGGGCTCATATCAAAGAATTGTTGGACAAAGTTTGCACCTACCGATGAGTTAACAAAGTGTCAGTAGATGTGTAAAAGAAGTGAGCTCATTAATTGTGACACATTTAATGAATGCTTGGATAAAATTTCCCAGAACATTCGCCGAAAAGAATCACATTAAATATATATTTATGGAGAGAACCAATTTCCCCGGTATAATCGGTTGCATCAACTGCACGCTTGTTGCCAGTCTTGCACCACGTGCAGAAGAACATAATCATGTGAACAGGAAAGATTATCACTCGAAAAACGTACAAATAATTTGCGATTATAATTTAAAAATATTAGCAGTTACTGCTCGCCATGCAGGCGCATTTCACGATGCAGGTATATGGCAAAATTCATTAGTTCAAGAAGAACTTTCTCGATCATACAGAGATGGTGGTCGTGGCAGTTGGTTGTTGGGTGATTCGGGTTATCCACAGCAACCATGGCTGATGACTCTCATAAATGGAATCGGAAAATGTGGGCACTATTATGAATGCGTGTGTGGTGCTTCACAATATGTGTACGGTTGCGAGAATACCTGTAAATTATGTACCTCAATTAGATCCACAACCAAATATACCGCTACCACAACAATTGCAAGTAGGACTAATTGCTGCAGAGGGACGAAGAGTACGAGCAGGGATAGTTGATAGAAATTTTAAAAATTGATTAATTTATGTTTTTATAATATTTATTTTAAATAATAAGACAAATGTATTAAACTTATTATACTGCTCTTTCAAACAAAATGAAATAAACTTAAGCTTAGCAAGAACACTTAGTAATAATATAAACTCTTAATAAATAAATAATTAAACATGCTGCCTGTATATTAATGTCACATTCACCCATTACTTGGTAAGATAGTTAGCTATAGTTGCCATTGAATCTGCTATTTTTCCCAAATGATTCTCTATTATATCTAATACTGCCATTGTTTCGTTTTGGAACTGTTCCAATTTATGAGAATCATTTTCATTACTTCTTTTTCTCTTTTGATATGGATGAGTGAGAGGTATGTGAACAGGTGCAATAGCAGTTAAATACGGACGAACTGATTCCTCAGTAAAAGCACGTATAGAAGAGGATTCAATAGTAACAGGTATATTAATTGGCGCTGATGGAAGCGAAGAAATAATGGATGCTGTAAGAGGAACTGTAGTAAAAACTTGTGTTGTAAGAATAAGTGCGAGTCTCTTGTGAGCATTCAGAGTGTACAGAAGTATAAGTAACCAACAATCACAGTACGATAGTAGTTCATGCGAGTTTTACTACGTTTACAAATAATTAGTAAAACAAAACAAAATACTATAGTGTCAAAAAAATATCAAAAATTTTGGTTCTCTCACCATGATTGAACCCTTACAATATGTGCTTAATGCAATTTTGCTCAAAAATAACGCTAACCAAGACCTCAGTGAGGAAGAAGAAGAAATGAATAGCAACCCCAAAACAGGAAAACATTCGGGAAAACAAACCCGACGAAGCCGATCATCATCACCCAAACTCACCACAAGGAAACGGTACAAATATGATGTACCGACCCATAACAGACACCAACTCTTGACAATTGAAAATGGCAACCCTACAACCACATCAAGTCAAGAAAACAAAGTAAAAGTGCCCCCAATTTACTTGCACGACTGTAACAACTACCAAGAAATACTACATGATCTTAATATAAATTTAAAAAATGAATTTACCACTAAACAATTAGGAGAAAAAACAATCAAAATTAACACCACTACAATTACTGATTTCCGCACCCTGACTGCATACTACGATGAACAAAAATTACAATTTTACACCATTATCACATCAACCAATCTAGCGCTTTCTGTCGTCATTCGAAGTGTCCACACGTCGCTATCGGAAGAAGAAATAAAACAAGGATAAGGTGAGAGCTTCTCTGTTATCAAAGTAGTTAGAATGCTGAATAAGGACAAGAAGCCCATAAAAAGATGAAGATCATATGGAAATTTTCAATTTACGTCATATATCTCGGGCAGTTGTGTCTGTAGAACCTCGAAGAAAAGTATATGAAATTTCACAATGTACTAGATGCCAAGATTTCAAGCATACTAAAAATGTCAGCAGGATCAATCCAAAATGTCACAAATGCGCGGGAAGCCACCACTACAGCACTTGTACAAAAAGCAAGCAAACAAAGCCAACATGCGTAAACTGCGGAGGCGAACACATCGCAAAAAAGGATGCCATTATTTTCAAAATCTTAATGATAAAATTAATCAAACAAAAAACACACGGCAGAAAGCAATAACTACTGACGTAAGACACCAGGAACCAAATATGTACATCCATAAAAATAACGAACAAGCCAAGCATACTATAAAAACCACGAAAAACCAATAGTTACGCCACATGCTTAAAAAATACGCCCTCCATATCAACATATACAACCATTCCCGCTCCTTAATCTCAAGAACCTAATCTAGTTCCAAATGAATCAATAATAAATACCCTAATAAATCTAATAACACCATATATGGAGCAAATAAAATCATTTATTACCACATTGTTCGCATCCCTTCTAAATGGACCCAAATAAACTCCTAAAAAACCTAAAAATTGTTAACTGGAACACCAATTGCATAAAAAAAAGCAACAACAATAGGTTTCCTGCAGCGTCATAATATAGATGTGGCATGCATCACTGAAACCCACCTTATCGATATCGAAACTTTTAAAATTGCCGGTTATAAAATATACCGAACAGATAGCGACAGTCCGATAGCATCAGGGGGTGTCGCAATCTTTGTTAAACAAAATCTAAAACACCATGAATTACAACTTCCACAACTAACACATTTAGAAACAGTATGCATAGAACTCTACACAGAAAACAACACCCATTTGAAGATTGAATCGGCATACATGCAACCAAACCGAAGAAACATAGAAAGCGACATCACAAATATCATCGCAGGCAACATACCTACTCTAATCATCGGCGATATAAACAGGAAACATAAAACATACCGAGACGATCAACAATCAGATATACTAGATATTGCCTTAATAAAAAATGCCCCTTCTTTACCAATCGCCCATTCTGTTATACATGAGTTAGATTCTGATCATGATCATGTTATTTTAACATTCTCTAATAACCCTGTCGCATCCAACCAAAATCCGAGATTAATCAATGGTCAAATCAACTGGAAATTCTTCCAAGCAAAAATCTCAATCAACCTAAAATCAACCTGCAAACTACGGAATACAGCAGACATTGATATAGCAATAGAGGACTACACGAAAGTAATTCAACAATCAGTAATCAAAGCACAGACAATAAAACAACAATAAAAAATATTCCACAATAAAACACCTAACTATATACTTGATATAATAAATCAAAAACATAGAATGCGTCGATTATGGCAACAAACACGACGCAGAGACTATAAAAGAGAACTTAATCGACTGACCCAACAAATTAACTGGGAACTTGACAATTATAGAATTGCAGCTTACCAGATATCTATCAGATATACATCCCGGCGATAAAAATTTGTGGCAGGCAACTCAAAGAATATTAAATAAACCAACAATTATTCCGCCTCTGGTATCAAATAATATTACAGTGAAAAATGTAACGTGCTTGCAGAATACTACGAAAATACATTCAAATCCGCTCCAGCAGCAGAAGCCGAAGACGATGTCGTAGATATACCAAATAAGTAGTGTAGAAATGGGGGTTCTAACCCAAAAAAAACCTGAACGTACTCCGTTTTTCGCTAGAAAACCCGTGAAAATGCCCATAAAAGAGTACTTTTGCCGCGAAAAACCATGAAAATGCCCATAAAAGAGTACTTTTGCCCTATTTTTAGTAAAATGTACTAAAAGTGTAAATTGACAAACCTGAACGTATAGATAAATTTTTTCCCTAATAAATGGAGAATAAAAACGAATTAGCGAGTATGCTAAATAGTAGTAATTCACAATTTAGAAAATTGTCAGAGTTGGAGAATAAAACGTATAAAATCGAATATTTTGAGGTAATTGAAGGAAAGTATGGTGATCAAATAATAGTTGGTATAGAGAATTTTAAAATATTATTACCTGAACGGTATAATAGATTTATACCAAGTATTGAAGTGTTGAACCGTAATCCTCCTAGTTTAAAATATAATGGTAAGAAGAAAATAGGTACTAGAGAGATGCATGATATAGAATTTGTTTAAAAATATTAAAAAAATAAAAAAAATAAGTAAAAAATAAAAAAATAAATATTGAATAAATAAAGTACTTAAAACTTAAATAAAGTACATAAAACATAAATAAAGTACATAAAACATAAACTAGACATAAATAAAGTACATAAAACATAAGCTAGACATAAATAAAGTACATAAAACATAAATAAAGTACATAAAACATAAACTAGACATAAATAAATTACATAAAACATAAACTAGACATAAATAAAGTACATCAAACATAAACTAGACATAAATAAAGTACATAAAACATAAACTAGACATACATAAAGTACATAAAACATAAACATAAAACATGAATCATAAATTAATATAATTTTTTCTTAAATAAATGTATGATAAGAGCTATGAGAAGTTAGTAAAATAATTTAATATCTCTAAGAAAAAAACAATAGATGCTTTAAAATTATATAATCAAAGTGAGTTTGATAAAATTGAAGCTTTAGAGAAACAATATAAACCTATAATTAAAGTTTTGAATAAACAAGAAAAAGCCATAAAAGAAACAACAAATGCTATTACTGATGGAAGTATATCAAGAAATGCAATGGTACACTGGCGAAATCCTGTAGCATCATCAACTTTAAATGATTCATATGAAGGCGATGAAGAAACAATAGTACCAATGCCTAAACAAAGAGTAGTTCTACCAGGTGAAATGGCTGTTGTTAATTCCATAGAAGATGCATATTTAAATCGACAACAAGATGAGAAAGACACAACTTACGGAATTAGTCATAAAACTGAACATGGTTATAGAATGGGGCAAAAGATGAATAAAACGAGAGATTTGTTATTTAATGGTTATAAAATAGATTTCGATGTAGATCATATTATATTATACAACAACACTGAACAACAAAATAAGAAATATCCAAAAAATGAGAATATATTGACTTTTTTAACATTGAAACAACCACCTTACGAAGATTGGAATAAATTAAAAAATGCACATGTAGCTGACTATACAAATTATAGAGAAATTTTATTTATGACTAGGGCATTGCATATGTATGATCAACCTTCACGTCAGATAAGGTCTAGTTCAGATAAATATAAACAACTAATAGCACCCATGTGGCAAGATTATAATAACTTTAGAGGTGTACCTATATATACGTCGCCACCTAAAATAGACCTATACCATCAACGTCATCTGGGAAAGGTTTATTTAAAAAATATAATACAAAAGAAAAAGAATATGTGTATTGGGATGATCCTAAAGAAATACAAGATCGCTTAGATTATCTAAAAGCGGAAAAACTAGCTGGTAACGATAACGTTCAAAATGAAATAATAAATATAGAGGAGGAATTACATGAGAGGTATGGTAGCGGTATTAATTTTTTTACTCTTAAATGTTATTAAATAAATTTGGAGATAGTGATGAATATCTAGAAAATAATAATGTTAAAGGTGTTCCTGGAATAGGGTTTAAGTTAACAGATGATGGTCATTATGATATAGAAAACAAGAAATTATGTAATATGGGAATGTCTGAAAATGTGAATGATGCATGTAAAAAATATTATGTTGACCAATTAGTATTGGATAGTAGATAAAAATTGAAACTGACATAAAAATTAAAACATATGATATGGGTAAATTAATTAATGAAAATACGAAGTCTTTGATAAATCAGAGTCTTACCGCTATTTTTAGAGAATTGGATAATCATATTAAAAATCAATTTAAACGGCTGTCAATACCAATTCAATTACGATATAACAAATTTGATGAAGACGGTTTCTATATACGTGAATATAGTATATCTAATGATACTATTTATCGTCTACCATTTAACATAAAAATTGAAAAGTTAACAATATTCCCAGAAGGTGCATGCAGTGAAATACATGTTAATGATAGAGTATTTAAAACAATACCGGATGGCTTCGAGTTGAAAAAACGTGAAAAACTTATATTTAAACGATTTATAAGTCCTGATAATGTTTCATGGGCCAATATAAGTGTTGAATTAATTATTACGCATCAGTAGATTTCTTATGTAATAAATGAGTGGGTATTGTGTTAAATGTAAGACAAAGACAGGTACTAAGAATGTGACTAGAACAACATCTAAAAAAGGTCAGCCAATGTTAAAAGGGGAATGTGTAGTTTGTAATACAAATAAATGTTCATTTATAAAAAAAAATATAGGTGATGGTATAAAAGAAGATATCGCGGATGAAATACATAAACCATTAAGGCGTAATTTTCAGAGACGTAAAGTTTTAACAATAGCAATTGATGATTTATGGCAGGCTGATTTAGTTGAAATGATTACAAATCAGGATAAAGGATATAAACATATTTTGACAGTTATTGATGTATTTTCTAAATTTGCATGGGCTATTCCAATTATAAATAAAACTGGAGAAAGTGTATCTACAGCGTTTAAATCGATTATAACTAACCGCAGTCCAACACATCTACAAACTGAACGTGGACTTGAATTTTATAATAAAATCTTTCAGCAATTAATGCATGACAATTAAATTAATCATTATTCAACATACTCTGAAGTAAAAGCATCTGTTGCTGAACGATTTAACAGGACACTTAAAGAAAAAATGTGGAAGCGATTCACTGTAAACGGTAATTACAAATGGTTCGATTTGCTACCTCAATTAGTAGAAGAATATAACAATACTATACATAGCACAATTAATATGACACCTGTACAAGGTTCAATGAAAGAAAATGAGAAATCTTTAAAAAAAAAATTTTGCTCAAACACTACCTACTAAACCTTCCAAGTTTAAAATAAATGACAAAGTAAGAATATCAAGGTATAAAACTATTTTTGCGAAAGGTTATACATCAAATTGTTCGAATGAAATATTTACCGTTTGTAAAATAATATATTCTGTTCCTATTACATATCATATTAAGGACTATAAAAATAAATTAATAGTAGGTTGTTTCTATGAACAAGAAATGAGTAAAACAAAGTACCCGAATGTTTTCCTAGTAGAGAAAGTAATAAGACGTAAAGGTAACAAGGTGTTTGTTAAATGGTTAGGTTTTGATAACACTCATAATACATGGATAGAGAAAGATGCTGTAATAAATTAACAAATTTATTTTGTTATAAATGGATGGTCCAGATTATTTTATATGTAGAGAATGTTTAGAGTGTGCATTTAGAAGAAATGATAAAATACCTTCTTGTGACAATTGTGGGTTCTATATAATAGCTAAATCAAATAAAAAATATTTTATAAAGCCATGTAATAAAATCAAATATTTCGTAAAATTACTACGTGAACATAAAGAGATGGTTAATCCAAATCACAATGTATATGGTTTTAATGCAAATGATCAACAAATGTTAGTTGAAAAATATACATATTTTCTTTCTTATATGTATAAGTCAGTTCCAGATAGATCTATAAGTCATAAATATTATATTTGTAAATTATTGGACGAACCGCTCACACAACATAGAAAACTTGAATATGACGTTTTATGGGAAGACTTTCTAGATTATTACGCTAATAGAGAAATAAAGGAAGCAATAAATATTGATGATTATATTGTTAAAGAAGATCTAAGAAAAGTAAAATTAAAGACTTTAACTAATACGGATTTTTTTTATTAATAAATGACAAAAATTTGTAGTGTTTGCAATATTAGTAAAGACGTTAATAATTTTCATAAAAATAAAGAGGAATATAATGCAAGATGCAAAACATGTATGAGTAATTATTATTTCACAAATAAAAATAAACTTAGAGAAAAAGTGGAATGTGAGTGTGGAAGATTTGTTGTAAAATCATATCTTCGTAGTCACAAGTCTAAAAATATACATTTACGAAATTATTAACAAATTTTTTTTGTTATAAATGGAGATCAACACAATTAAAGAATTACGACAGATGTGTAAACAAAATGGTATTAAAGGTTATTATAGAATGAATAAACCTGAATTAATATTTCATTTACATAGATTCCCGTTTGAAGATGATTTATTTAGTGCACCTAAGCCTATCAGAATTGCAAAAGTAAAATGTGAAGGTTGTAGTACATATTATGATCCAGAAAAACGTGCAGAACATTTTAGAAGTAATAAACATTTATTTAAACAAAATTGTAGAATTGTAGAGGTTGAAACTGCATTTCAAAATAGGTTGGCCACATATCATATAAATAATAATACTAACATAAGATACCCTTCAATATTTCTTGCCTCTATTAAATATACTTTATTAAATAAAATACAAGAAAAGTTGGTTGATAATAATCTTAAGGTAAACTTGAAATTATTTTGTAATTATAAGCAGCTTGACATTGAATCTGAAATTATTGAAGAACAAAATTTTAAAACACGCAATGTAGCCATTTTTGATAGTACAGACCTAGAAGAATACTATGCTGAAGCAGAAGAAAAATTACTTGCTGAAGTGGAGGAATTTGAAAGAAAGGGATCCGGTTGGGTTTTATATAGTGTAAATTCTATAGCGCTGCGAATTAATACCTATGTTCCATTACGTGGATCTTCTTATGTGGCACTACCAAAATGGATACAAGACAAGAAAGCAGTTGTAAATGTGGAAAATAATGACGACAAGTGTTTTATGTGGTCATTATTATCATTCTTACATCCAGTAGATAAACATACTTGTAGATTAACAAACTATAATAAATATATAGATCAAGTTGAAACAATGTTTAATGGTATTCGATTTCCTATGGCACTGAAAGATATTGGGAAATTTGAAAGGCAGAGTAATATCTCTGTAAATGTATATTCTTTTGATGAGCAAGAAATAATATTTCCAGTATATGTAACAAAATACAAGAAAGATCAACATATAAATTTGTTGTATATAAAGGACGATAAGAATAGTCACTATTGCTGGATAAAAAGTATGTCACGATTAATGGGATCTCAATTATCTAAGTATGAAGGTTCAAAGTATCTCTGTGATCGATGTTTATTATTTTTTAATTCAGAGTATAAGTTAAACATTCACAAAGTTGATTGTAAAACCAAAGATTCAGTAAAAGTAATTATGCCAAGTGAAACTGAGAAAATCCAGTTTAAAAATTATAGAAATACAATGAAAGTTCCATTTGTTATATATGCAGACTTTGAATGTCTAACAAACAAAATTCAAACATGTGCACCATCAAATAACAAATCATACACACATAGATACCAAAAACATGAACCTTCAGGTTTTTGTTATTATATAAAATACATACATAAAGAATATAAGCCGCCTGTTGTATATAGAGGTCCTAATGCCGCAAAAGTATTTATGGATAGAATTAGACAAGAAGTATAAGAAATTGGTAACTATTATGATGAAATTGAGGAAATGTTACCTCTTACCAATACAGAAATAGAACAATATAATACTAATAATAATTGTACTTTATGTGGGTGTAGGTATACAGAAGAAAATAAAAAAGTACGCCATCATGATCATTTGACTGGAAAATATATAGCACCTATTTGTAATACTTGTAATTTAAAATGCCAATCTCCTAAATTTGTGCCTGTATTTTTCCATAACTTGTCCGGTTACGATTCGCATTTATTTATCAAAGAACTTGCTTATGATGACCAAGAAATAGATTTAATCCCATGTAATGAAGAACGGTATATAAGTTATACTAAACATACAGATGATCTACAAATTAGATTTGTGGATTCATTTAAATTTATGTCGAGTGGTTTGGAAAATCTTGCAAAGAATTTAAAAAAAGAACAAAAAACATCATTGACTAAATACTTTAAAGAAGATGAGGTTGACTATGTAACTAAGAAACTAGCATATTGCTATGATTACATGGATTCATGGTCAAGATTTACAGAGACAAGTGTTCCACCTAAATCGGAATTTTATAGCGAACTAAACGATTCAAACATAAGTGATACAGACTATGAACATGTATTAAGGGGGATTTCCGGTTCAATATTTTCAAATAATCGATTTTTTTTGCATGAAATCAAAGCTAAACTTGTCTAGAATATGTGGGTAAAAGGATATTTCGATATAATATTCAACGAATTAGTAGCGGTGCGAGAGCAGCCATCACCGCCAGTCAGCGCAATGCGGAAATGGAGGATTACGAGGATGAAGTAATCTTTTATGGCGCTGGAATTGCTGATTAAATGTTAGTTAACAATTCCAAATCTGACCACTGATTCGTATTCAGCGATCCCAAAAACCCTTGAATCTCGAATTTCATAAATTTTGATGAGTATGAGTTTTTTGGTCCGCCATATTGGATCCGCCATTTTGAATTATTCAAATTTGACCTCAGATTCGTATTCAGCGACCCGGAAAACCTAGATATTGACTATTGTTTGCGAATTTTCCGCCGAATACTTTGAATTACCCAGAAAAAATGTTTCGCAAACTTTAAACGCGTTTTTCTCGAAACTACATTTTTCAAAACTGCGTGCACTCTAGCTTTTTAACGGTTCAACCAATTGACTTCGTTCTTTGCTTCCCTTATTGAAAACACTTTTCTTCGTGGAATGAACTAGACTCAAGGAGAAATGTGCAATTTTCGATTTTTCACAGCCTGTCAAAGTCAAAAAATCGACCGAAAAAAACGACTTTTTTTTCAAATGCCCGCCATTTTGTCAAATTTTGAGATTTTTCAAAGATTCTAGTTCATTTCATTTTCTGAACTATACTCTTCAAGAAACTGAGCCGATTTTCTTTCTAGGTGACGATTTGCGACCTCTAGGCTGCTCGCAGTTTTGGGAAGTAACCGCCGGGCAGCCGCCATATTGGACGCCATTTTGGATTTTTGGTCTTGAAAAAATTCCCAGTTGTAAAACAAGAATGAATAAAGATTTGACAAAAAACCCAGGTCTCTAACTCTTACCAGTTCCCTGGAAAAAAAATCCAAAGTTAAGGTCAATTGAACCGGAAATCCCCCTTAAATGTATGGAATAAATTTAATATGCAAAATCTAGGAGACCTTCATGACTTGTATGTAAAAACAGATGTATTATTGTTGGCGGATATATTTGAGAATTTCAGATTAATATGCTACAATTTATACAAATTAGACCCAGCATGGTACTTTACAACACCTGGACTAACATGGGATGCAATGTTAAAATATACAAAACAGGCATTAGACTTAATATCTGACTATGATATGATTTTAATGATTGAAAAAGGTATTAGAGGAGGAATAGCACAGTGTTGTAAGCGGTATGTAAAGGCAAATAATAAATACATGGAAGATTATGACCCCGCAAAATCATCTAATTATTTAATGTACTTAGATGCCAATAATTTATATGGTTGGGCAATGTCGCAGAAGATGCCATATGCAGGTTTTGAATGGGCCAGTAAAAATATTAATTTAAATCTAGCGGATGATGCAAATGAAGGATATTTTGCTGAAGTTGATTTAGAATATCCCATGGAGTTACATGATTTACATAAAGATTTACCACTGGCACACGAATAAAAAAATCCACCAGGATCTAATCAATGTAAATTACTAACTACACTGGATAACAAAAAATGATATGTTTTACATTATAGAAGCTTGAAACAATATCTTTCAAAGGGAATAGTATTAAAACAGGTACACAGAGTAATAAGTTTTAGACAATCTTATTGGTTAAAGAATTATATAGACTTGAATATGGAAATGAGAAAGAAAGCAAGTAGTGAATTCGAAAAGGACTTTTATAAATTAATGAATAACAGCATATTTGGAAAGTCTATGGAAAACATTAGAAAATATGTAAACATAATACTATGTCCAAATGCTAAAAAAAGTGAAAAGCTTATAAGCAAACCAAACTTTAAACATAGAAACATCTTTACTGAAAATCTTGTGGCCATACATATGAATAAAACTAAAATAACATTCAACAAACCAATGTAAATTGGTTTGTTGATATTAGATATATCAAAAGAGTTAATGTATGATTTCCATTATAATGTTATGACACAAAAATATAAGCATAATATAGAGTTACTCTATCAAGATACGGATTCCTATATTTATAATATTATCACGGAAGACTTTTATGAAGACATGAAACATATCATATATCACTTTGATACATCCGACTATCCTGTTGATAATAAATATAACATACCCATAGTGAACAAAAAGGTACTTGGAAAAATGAATGATGTAAATATGGGCTCTCCAATGACAGAATTTGTTGGCTTAAAGGCAAAAATGTATGCGTTTGATGTATTAGGTAAAACAGTTCAAAAGAAGGCAAAAGGTACCAAGAAAAATGTAGTTAAGAATAATATTACTATTGACGATTATAAAAACTGTTTATTTAATAGCGAGAAGATGTCCAGAACAATGAATACTATTAGAAGTGTAAAGAATGACATTTATTCCATCAATCAAAATAAAATCGCTCTGAATCCTAACGATAATAAAAGATATATACTAGAAAATGGGTTTGACACATTACCATAGGGTCACTATTCTATTAATAAAAATTAACGGTAGATATATTAATATTTAAATAATAGATATAAAATATAATTGTAGATATTTGAATTAAAGTTTTAAATAATAGATATATAAAATAATTGTAGATACTTTTTTTTTTTTTTTTTATAACCCATTTTTATTTACAATCTGTCTTAATAACTGACATTCAGTAAAACTTATAGTTAGTTGTACAAAAATACATTGGCATGTAGAGGGTGCTATCCTGTGATAGTCCTCTTCTTATTCTAGATTAAGTGCTAATTGTGTCAATGTTGGTGACTACTTCTAGTCACCTTGTCGGGAATTTTCTAACTGGCTTCTTTTCTGTCGACTCTGCATGACAGGTCGGGAATTTGCTAGGTGGCTTTTTTTCTGTCACCTCTGCATAACAGGTATGATGACACTAAAAACATTGAAATTGTTAGTTACATTTATTAGGTAGGTCAAGTATGTTATCACGTTTCAAGCGTTTTTTCATTTTCACTGTCAGCAAATTACTTGCTAAAGTATTTGGATGCGCACGTAATCTGCTATGATATTTCTCACTGAAGTTTTTTATTTCTTCTTTCACGAACCATGGTGCATTAAGGACAGAGCGGAGCACTTTGGACTGAAATCTCTGCAGGATTTCAATGTTAGAGTTACTGGCGGTACCCCATAGTTGGATTCCGTACGTCCAGACTGGTTTGAGGATAGTCTTGTAAATAAGAATTTTGTTTTCTGTTGAGAGTTGAGATTTACGGCCTATTAGCCAGTACATGCGACTGAATTTCAAGCCAAGTTGTTTTCTTTTTGTCCAAATGTGTTTTTTCCATGTTAAACGACGATCTAAGTGCATGCCTAGATATTTCGCTTCTTCTGTCTGTGGGAGGGGCTTGCCGTAAAGTGTCACAGGAGGACAGGTTTCTTTTCTCATTGTAAATGTGACATGGGTAGATTTGGTTTCATTTGCCCTAATTCTCCATTTTGTTAACCATGGTTGAATTTTGTTCAGATGTGCCTGAAGATATCTTGTGGCCACGTTGTGATCTTCGTGAGAGGCAAGTATTGCTGTATCATCGGCGAATGTTGCGATAAATGTTGTTTCTGATGTTGGCAGGTCGGCTGTGTATAGGAGGTATAGTATGGGTCCTAGTACACTACCTTGTGGGACAGTGGATTCTATTGGGTAGAGTCTGGTTTGTTCATCTTTATATTTAATATAGAAGTATCTGTTGGAAAGGTATGATTTGAGGATTTGGTAGTAATTATGTGGTAGGATTCTTTTAATTTTAAATAAGAGCCCGGTGTGGCAGACTTTATCGAAAGTATGACTTATATCTAAGAAGGCAGCTGAGCAGTATTTTTTCTCTTCTAGATTTTTGCGTATTTCGTTCACGACTCTGTGGATTTGTTCAATCGTTGTGTGTTGCGTACGAAATCCGAATTGGTGGTTTGGAATTATGTCTTTTTCTTCTAGAACTGGCTTTAGGCGCTTAAGCAATAACTTTTCGAAAAGTTTGGAGATTATAGGAAGGAGACTGATGGGTCTGTACGAGCTTACTTCTTGTGGTGGTTTTCCTGGCTTGGGTATAAGGATAATTTGAGCTACTTTCCACTGAGAGGGAAAGTATTCTAATCTTAGGACTGAGTTACAGATCATTGTTATCAGCTTGATTCCTTTAGAAGAAAGTTCTTGCAAAATCCTTCCTGTTATTTGGTCATATCCTGAAGCTTTTTTGGGGTCAAAATTTGTTATAGCGTTTTTTATTTCACTAGTTTTTAATTTGACTATAGGCAAGCAGAGTTGTAGGGGGTCTCTAGGTACTGCAGGATTTCTTGTTCTTCTTCTACCGAAATTTCACTAGGAAAGGGTTGGAATACTGTTGATAAATGCTGCGTAAATGTGTTCGCTTTTGACTGGTCGGTTCTGGCCCAGCTACCATTTGCTAGGAGTAAGGGTGGATTTGACTGTTCCGGTTGTTTGAGCTTTTTTGTTGCTCGCCAGAGGGAATAGTCTGTGGATGCTGACGGAGTGAGATTTTCTAAGTATTCTTCGACAGATTTATTTCGCAGGTTGCTTAGTAACTTTTTGACTGCTTTTATTGCCTGGTTAAGTTTTGTTTTGTCCTGTGGTGATCTTGTTATTTGCCATTGTTTGCGTAGCTTCCGTTTTTCAGCGACGATGTCCCTAACGATTTTTGGACAATTTTCTCGTTTTTGATTGGCGTTTTGTACCGGTGTTGCGCCCCATGCTGATTCTTGTATTGCGTCATTTAGGAATTCTATGGCTTCGTCTATTTCGTGTTTGGTTTTGAGTGAAATTTCGAGCGAAAGCTTGTTGTCCAGCAGATTTCTGAATGTGTGCCAGTCTGTTTTTTTACTAATGAGTGATGGAGGTTTTTGTTTTATTGTTATTTGCCTATTTACAGTAATTATGACTGGAGAGTGGTCCGATGATAGATCTAAGCAACTTTCAGCATTTAGATAATGTGATGACACGCCTTTTACTACACAAAAGTCTATGAGATCCGGAACTTTTCTTCTGTCGCTAGGCCAGTATGTAGGTTGGCCAGTAGATAAATGATGTATATTATTCTCTTGCATTGCTAGGTAGAATTGTCTACCTTTAAGGGTGGTCAGTCGTGAACCCCAGTAGGGATGTTTCGCATTGTAGTCACCTCCAGCTATAAATCTAGACCCCAGAGTGTTATAAAAGACTTTAAATTGTGCTTTGTTAATTGTGTATCTTGGTGGACAGTAGACAGCTGAGATAGTTAGAGGTCCTTTTGTCTCTTCGTTAATTACAATGCTAGTAGCTTGGAGGTGTTCGTGCTGGTATTTATTTAGTTCAGGGTGCTTAATTTGCTGTCGGATGATTACGGCAGTGCCTCCATGGGCAGTACCATGTGGGTGTTTAGTATTGTATATTAAGTATCATGGTATCTTCAGATATGTCTTATTTGTAAAGTGAGTTTCGGAAATGAGCATCACATCTATGTTGTGTTCTGCTATAAATATTTTTACTTCTTGGCTGTGTTGTGCAAGACCATTGGCGTTCCAGAGAGCGATTTTTAGGAGCTGGGGCATTATTTCATTTTAGCCACAAGGGTAGTGAGGAAATTTAGCATGGTGTCCATGCGCTCCATCAGTTTGATCATCATAGCTTCTAGTTTACTATTTTGCTGTTTGTCGGAAGTATGATTTAAATTTTGTCGTATGTTATGTTCTTCTTGTGTCTGTTGGACATTAGCTCATGTCTTTTGGGCGTATGATACGCCTGGTTGTGTTGGATTTCCGGTTATGTTATGGTTGACTGTATTCTGTTTTTGTCTAAGGGGTGGGAACTTACGTGACTGTATTTCTTTAAAGACACTACAGCCTTTGTAGTTCGCTGGGTATATTGATATTTCGAAAAACTTTTATTTGAAATTATGTTTCAGAAAAGGTACTGGTTACAAAAAAAGAGTGTTTTTCAATATTTTGCTTGAACTCTAAAACGGTAGTACTTACAGTAAAATAAGTACGAATGAAAATAAAAGATATTAATTTTATACATATCTTTTACTTGAAAAGTATTTTCAGAAAAGGTACCGGTTACAACAAAAATTAGGTTATTTTCAAAATTACATTCAATACTTCTCACGTCTAGAAGCGGAGGTTAAGTCTTCATACTTGACCTCCGCCAGTAGTTGATCTACTCAACACGGTATGTCTGTTGCTGATCTACAGACAAGTATTTACGGACGTATAACGTAAAGCAGCGCTTAATATTGTGCGCATGAAAAGTGGCTACTATAATGATGTCATACGCTATGCCACGACTAACTAAAATTTCAGTTTCCGTTTTATCTCGATAAGAAATCTGATCTTATATTGAATGGTTCGTGTATTGTTGCCGATTGTTTCATTTGTATACAATTGCGGATATATTTAGCGGACGATATTTTTGTTATGTTTATCAAAATTTCAAATTTCCTTAAAATTAATATAAGATATCTGTGCATAAGTGTGTTAATATACTTTCGTATACGCTAATATAATTTCGTACACTCATTTTGGATAGATCGTTAGAATTTATGAAAACATTTAAATTTTTTCAAAAATTTTTTAATTATGATGACTACTTAAAATGCGTATAAGAAAGTTCAGTGACAGATACGTCAGCTTTTTTCCTTAGTTTTTAATTTAGTTTTAGATTACCAATTTATGAATGTGGATTTCCATCCTTCCACAGATTTATTTCCATAGCCTTGCCCATTTAAGATTTTTACCAATTCTTCCCACAGCGTTTTAATTTTTTTCTCTTCCATTGAAACTTTCAAACTTGCCTGTTTCCATCGAAGAATTTTGCTCCATAAATTTCACCATTAATGCCCGTAATTCTGGATTTATTCTCATCTACCATTAATAATAAATTTATGAAAATGTACATAAATAACTTTAAATATTGAACTTACATTTGCTTATTGTATTTTAATAGCTAAACTCAATAAATTATCTGCTAACTAATATATAATTGCAGGCATTGCGGATAAGGCGAGATTCCCGGTATTTTTTATATCTATCTCTGTCTTTCACATTATTGAATAAGGAAAAAAGCTGACGTGTCTGTCACTGAACTTTCTTATACGCATTTTAATTAGTCATCATAATTAAAAATTTTTTGAAAAGTTTAACTGCTTTATAAATTCTAACGATCTATCCAAAATGAGTGTACGAAATTATATTAGCGTATACGAAAGTATATTAACACACTTATGCACAGATATCTTATATTAAATTTAAGGAAATTTGAAATTTTGATAAATATAACAAAAATATCCTCTGCTAAATATATCCGCAATTGTATACAAATGAAACAATCAGCAACAATACACGAACCATTCAATATAAGATCAGATTTCTTATCGAGATAAAACGGATACTGAAATTTAAGTTAGTCGTGGCATAGCGTATGACATCATTATAGTAGCCAACTTTAGTTCGGAGGCAGCACTACAATATTAAGCGCTGCCTTATGTTATACGTCAGTATATACTTGCCTGTAGATCAGCGACAGACATGCCGTGTTGAATAGTTCAACTACTAGACGTGAGAAGTATTGAATGTAATTTTGAAAATAACCTAATTTTTGTTGTAACCGGTACCTTTTCTGAAAATATTTTCAAATAAAAGTTATGCGTAATATTAATATCTTTTATTTTCATTCTTACTAATTTTACTGTAAGTACTACCGTTTTTGAGTTAAAGCAGAATATTGAAGAAACACTCTTTTTTTGTAACCAGTGCCATTTTTGAAAATTATTTTCATATAAAAGTTATGGAAAATATCAATATTTTTATTTTTAATCTAAAAATTTTGCTGTAAAAACTACCTTTTTTGAGTTATAGCAGAAAATGCAAAAAATGAATAGAGTAAACATGCACTTCCTGTTTGAAAATTCTTTTCAAAATAGGAGGTTTTCTCGTCAGACACATACCAATCTTAAGTTTGAACTTTCGAATCTGTATCTTTTACCGTTTAGGCCGTAGAGCGCACACATAATCACAGACAGACTCACACACATACACACACACAGACAGACGTCATCTCAAAAATAGTCAGACTCAATTCAGGGAAGGTCAAAAGATATATTTCCGTTAAAATCTCGAGATTAAAATTTTTCATGATTACAATAAGTAAAAAGGCGATTGCGATTACTTGTTTGCGATCGCCTTTTGTTGACATGGTGGGGAGACAAAATTACGATCGCTTTCGTGTGCAGAGTACCGAATTGTTAGAATGACGTCATTTTTACGTAATGCGATTGCCAGGCAATGCGGCAGAGTCCCACCACTGGTCCTTTGGATTTAAAGGGTGTCAGTAATTATAAGCGCGCTTCATATAACGCAATGCATTTCGTTTGAATATTTATTGCAATAATGGCGACGACCAATCACAGGCGGGAAGCTGTTATCATACTCTTATATATCTAGTCATGATACATAGAAGAAAGTTCATGCAAGCCATTGCAGATATATTACTTTTACGAATGTACATGAAGATGTATAAAAATATTTATTATCTATTACATTTTCGTACTGGAATTTATAAAAGAAATATACGTCTTAACCGTCTTAGATTTCGGAATGCATAATTATAAAACATTAAACTAACAACTTGTATTAAAATTTAGACGTAATCCTTTTGTTTTAAAAAATAATAATTAAACCAGAACTGCATGATAACTCTCAATAGTTTTTATCATTTCTGCAATATATGAAACGACTACACTTGCTGTGACTATAGCTATTGCAAAATAATTTATACTGAAATTCATAATTTTTTTATTTATGTTGCCATAATAACGTAAATAAATAATTACAAATATCGGATTTTAAATAACAATATCTCCTTTAATTTTAAAAAATCTATATTTCAATATCGATTCAGTACAAAAAGAAATGCCTATTACGTATAAAAGATCCCAGTACGCAAAACCACAAATAAATGATAATTATTCAACATGTTAGTGATATGGATAATTAAATGTATTACAATAAAGTTTTAAAGATAAGCTAAATTAAAGAGTGATTATCAAAATCAGATCAAATATTGACTCGGTTAATTCAGAAATATTAAAATAAAAGAAATCGCAAATATTACTTAAATTTGATAACTTAATTACTTGTGCCCTCTACATTGGTCTTCATTGGTCAAATTTGATGATTGCTGTATATTATTTTCGAATCTAATCGGCAGGGAAATTGATGAGCGCCAACTATGGTAGTTATTACAGGAATAACAGAGTATCGTTTTGAATTAAGAGAAAAGTATATATGACACTCGTGTTAGCCGTCTAATCGATACGATTTGGTTGTTTTTGAAAGAAAAATCTACAGAACCGGAAAAACCGATTGCAACCCCACAACCCGGATTGATTCTTCTCTATGAAGATTCATTCTAAGGATGGAGGAATTAGGTCAACGTCACTTCTATGTAACCGCCAACATAGCAGTATTTCGAACTTGATACGAAAGTGTTTTAACATGAAAATGTTAAAACACTTGTAGAGACCATATCTAAGGATAAGGAAATACTATGTAATCACTCTAATTTTACAAATAGAAATATTATACTTTTGGTTAGCAGTAGAGATTTAACTTCTGTTATGGTCGGAACTATTTTGAATGTACTTAAGAATAATATAAATTTTTGTTTAATACAATTATTAAGGAAATTGTATAACTGGCGCAGTCGGTAAGATTCTCAAACGAAATACATAGTGAAAAAATTAAAAGTTTATAAACAGACTTTTATCGTTCGACAACGTAAAACATTATGTTATTTTTGTCGTGTCTACGATTAATTGAGATTCGAACTAGAACTTCAAGTCCAACAAGAAGACATCGGGATCTTACAAACTACGAGTGTACATCGTACGGAAACAGAAGACCACCAACTCATCGTTCACAATTTCTGCCACGCTGACCCGTCAGTAGATGCCAATGGACAAGTCAATCTTGATATTATTGCTGTAACTACATATGTTCTTCAGAGATACGCGTCAAAGAGAAACTGATACGGATTCAGATAAATCTTCTGACTCACCCCCATCTACCCCTACAATTGTTACTCCAATCAGTTCAGATTTAATTTCTGAAATCAGAAATTTAAATCTAGTCGAAATGGAAGGACCAATACTTAAAAAAGATTACTTAGAAATGATCTCAGATTTTTATGAAGACACTAAACTTTTTCCTCGGTTCATTGAAATTTATGAAAAGTTAGGGAATAAATTCTATAATATCACAGGCACAAATTATTTTCAAGATGAATATCTTATGTCAAGCATTTTTGCAAAATTAAAAGGTCAAGCCGCGATTAATTTAGCTAGTTGCATAATTACTTGATGGTTAGATATTAAAAATGCGCTACCTAATACGTACGCAGATAAAAAGGACTGTTATACCCTCAATATTGAAATGACAGAAATGAAACAAGGAACCGAAACTGCATTCGAATTCTATGACAAAATACAAGATTTATTAAACCTTCAAGCATCATATCTTAGTACAAATATAAAAACTAGTAAAGCGACAATTCTTATTCAATATTGTAGAACATACGCTTTAAGAATATTATTAAGAGGTCTTAAAGAACCATTAGGAACTTTTATAAGCACTAAGAACCCCACAGATCTAAGTACAGTAATACCTCTTTTAACATTACCTCGGTTAACGATACCTCGCTATAACGTCACTGCTGGTCGACGCACAGTGGTTCCAAATGCCGAAAAGGTGGTCATAATATGAAGATGCTAGTGGATTTGATTGAAACTTTGTGTATAGGCTGCTTTAAGGAAAATTATGAAAAATCATTATAAAAAACTGACAAAAACAAAATGGCGGCTCCAATATGGCGGACAGATCTTTCAAAATGGCCATTTTTTCGTGAAAATTGGTATATTGGCTATTTTGCGTATACTGATGTAAAATATTTACTAAAAAGAAAAATAATAAAAAATTGAGGATCCAATATGGCCGACAAAAAGTTCAAAATTGCCATATTTTCGTGAAAATTGGTATATTGGCTGTTTTTCGTACACTGATGTAAAATATTAACTTAAAATAATAAAAAAATAGAGGATCCAATATGGCGGACAAAAAATTCAAGATTGCCATATTTCCATGTAATTGTAATTGTAATTATAACGTAGTTATTCGATTATCATTATATTATACATGTGTAACTATTAATTGTTACTATTTTATTCACAAATTATAATAACTTTAACTGAAAAGTTACACGAATTTGAATGTTATATATTCAAATGTCATTTACAGCAGTTAAGGAACTTTTGTACATAAAATTCAATTTTAAAAAATGGGTAAGTTTGGGAAGCTAATTTCACGTGGATATGATTATAAATTGGTTACACAATAAGGGGCACGTGGTCCGAGCGTGGGATCTCGTGGGACTTTTTACTTATGAACATTGCAACATTAACTTTTAAATCTGGCACTTAGAAAAATCCATAGTTTACTCGTCACGTTAGTTAAATAATTAACAAAATTAATTGTTAACATCTTATATTGTTAATAAGTACTTACATTCTTGAAAAGAATCCATTTCGATCGAATCCAAATCACTGTCGCAGGTATAAACTTGTTCAATATCTCGGTCCCGCGTCGACCCTACTCGCCATGGCGCTCGAGTTAAAATGGGGGCCAGGAGCCCCCTATTCACATTTGACCGTTATTATTAGTGGTTGCCAATAGGCCAACTACCAACTTACATAACCAAAGTCTACAAAGTCCCTAAATCAAACATTCATTTTTGGGTATTATGGCCAGCTATTCGGCATTTGGAACCACTGTACGACGCGGTAATTCCCATATTTGTATACATTGTGCACTACGAGCGAACGAGCGAATTCTAGGGTTTTCTGTTTTTATTATAACCTTCTCAACATTTGCTATACGCACGTTACATAAATAGTTTATCAAAACACCGCTGCAAAATTAAATGCCAAACAAACGAAAATCGATATGTTTAGAAGGGAAATTAAACATAATAAATCAAATAGAAAGAGGTGAAAAAAAGGTGTAGTGTCGAGTTGTTGTCGAGCCCTCGTATGACAAAGGCATGTGTCTTTGTGGTTCTGTCCGTGTATGTGTAGTAATGAAATTTGTCGTCATTGTTCATGTCAGTGATTAATTTTTGTCTTTCGTTCTCATCATGTATGTATATGTTAGTATTACTGTTCGTGTATTTGTACTGGTAGCCGTTGGTCGCGTGTGTTGACAAGCTGTCGGTCACTTCTTTGGGAATTTTAGGGATTCCGGGTATGATGATAGGTGGGGGAGGGTGGCGTCTGGTAGGTTTTTGTGGTTTGGAGAGCGAGGATGTGTCTGGCTCTGTTTCGTCTTCATATTCGGTTTCATCAGTGTCTGTTAGTGGTTGGTATTTGTTTTTTGTGGTTGTTGCTTTTTTGGGCAACACCGCTTTAGGTTTGGTGGTCCGCTTAGGGTGTTTGAATACCATTGGCTCTTCGTTGTCGGCGGACCGCAATCTCATTCTGGCTGGTGTCGGTTTTATCTGTTTAGTTTCTGTTTGTGTGTTTAAAGTGTGTTTGTCTATGGACCGTGTGGCGAACAAGTCATTCCCTTTTTTGTGTTTTGTTTGTTATCTGTAGTTGTTGTGGCTGATGTCCCGGGGTTGCTGAGGGTTAAGTGTCCATTTTCGATAGGTTTTCTATCTCCCAAAATCGTATACCTCGATTTAGCGATAGCTTTTTAAGTCACGGGGTGGTTTCCGTAGTACCCTTAACTTTTGGTATTTGTCTCTATGTCGGACTGACTTACGGGTCGATTTCGTTTGTTCTAACGTTCTATTCACGATTTGGTTATTATGTTCACCCATGAACTGTTTTGTTAAATTTGTTTATAATTGTTTGTTTATAATAAAATTTTATTGACTTTGTGGAATACACTAGGTAGCTTGGTAAAAACTTCTATTTGCTGTGATATTCAGAATCCAGAAACAACCAAAGCTATACTAAATTATGTTAATTTATGCTGGTAGTTACTATGTGAAATAATACTACACTACATTGAGAAAGATTTATCGCGTTTCATACTTTGCAAATCTTATTATAATTTCGTAAGCTTTCCACGAATTTTAAAGGATATAGATCTATATAATTACTCCTTAGACATTCTTTAAGAAATCTCAAAGAACTTCTCTCACAGGTAGCTGAGTGCAAATCTAGTTATATAATCGCAAATACGAAATATTTAGGAAATACATTTGAAACTGTTATTGCTTTAAAATTAATGGTCGGTATGAAATCCTGCCATTTCATAATTTTTTTAATGCAAGTAAGGTTGTAACCTTGTAAATAAATTTGTCCATGAACCATAAATTAATTAAGTGTATGTGACCATCGTATGACTTATGATGCATTTGTAAAAGATTAAACCAATATGTTATTACCATGTTTGGAAATTTATAAATGAGAAAAAATATTACAAACAGTTGAAATACTAAACTTCAGTTTTGGGGAAACAAAAAAATGTTCGGTTATACTCAAAAAGAAGATGAACACTTGATCAGTCAACTGCGATATTCCATTAAATGACTGACACGTGAATTCATCTATTTGTGGTGGAAATAGTTGCACCAGTAGTGGTCTGCTCGCAACCTATTTGGCAGTCTTTCAAAAAACCATGCCCATTTTGATAGCGTTGACGCTCTTGAACGACTTTTATTGACTGCGCGGTGTGCTAATCCCAAGACAACGCTTTACAGCTCTATCCTCAGAGAGAAATTCAATGCTCAATTCTTTGCGTAACGCCAAAGGCAAAAGCATTGTTTTCACTGAAAAGAAAAAGCCGATAAACTAGACGTGTGGATCCCATCGCTGACGAAAACAGTGGAGACGTCACTTAAAATGGAAGCTAGGGGTAAAGCGTTTAGTAAAAGATACCAAATTTGACTGCAAGAGAAGTAAATACAAATCAAAATTCCAAAACGATGGACGTATGGGAAAACCTAACTTCTTCAGGAACCATATTTTTTGTATTCAATCACATCGGAGAAGAAACAGATAAGGACTACTTGTGCAGATATGTTTTTTTTTTGTAACCTGTACCATTATGGACAAATATTTTCACTTCAGGCTGGAATATTCTTTCCAAAAGTAAAAGGTTTTCTTGCTAAGCATATGCATATCTGACTTTTACAGTTTCATCGTTTTATCTTTAGGCTGTAAAGCTAACACATACACACTAACACAGGCAGACGTCATTCCAAAAATTGTCAAACTCGATTCAGAGAAGGTCAAAGGTTATATTTCCGTTAAAATCTCGAGTTAAAACTTTACTTTTTGAGATATAAGCAATAAGATAATCTGCCCATGCGACAAATATCCCCGGTCTCCCTTACTTATACTGCGTATAAGAAAGTAAAAATTAGCTCACTGTAGGAGAATGCCGCAAGGGTGGCTTACTCGGAATATATATAACGTAACTGTAAGCATTGCAAATGTTATGCTGAAACATCATAATAACATTACCTTCCGTAAAGTTAGTAGGTCAACCTACCGCAATGTATAAATAACAATATATCGCATATTGTTATGTCAGCAGTTTGACCGACTATATAAGAACTCTATGTGGACAACGATAGGCAGTTGTTCCACCGATTGTATAACATACTAGTAAGTACTATTCAATATAACTAATTATTATCATCCACTTAGTGTTCGTTCAATTGGTCGCCCTTATTCCCTTCTCACCCTCACGTCTATTTGGCAAGAACCCAAGTACAACCGATAAGAGGTGACCATCCCAGTCACACTCTTACATTGGTGGCAGCGGTTCACGGATATTTGTGCTAAAAAAAGATCAGCCAGTTGTCTGGTTGTATCGCGACTGGGTAAGAGATACCGAAAGAATGGGAGGCACTACTGAACGCAAACCAGGAGATAGTGGCGAGGGTATTACAGCACCAGGAGGGCCAAAGATGGCGTATGGAATGGTGGCTAATACCGTGGAGCAACTCATGGGACAAGAGGCGAGCGAGTATTTCGAAAAGTTAGAATACCGAGCAAAATTAGAAGGATGGAATGAGCAGCAAACCAAGGCGATATTATTACTACGGCTAGGAGGGGAAGCATATCAGTTCATAGCTCAACGGCCAGACTTACAAGCGGAGAACACAAGATACAAAGATCTGAAAAGAGAAATAATAAGGAGATTCGAACCACCAAGATTACCGGGGCAAATCTTCATTGCAATTGCACAATGCACTCAGAAGGGAAATGAAACAGTACAGGAGTTTGCCAACAAACTACGAAAATACAAAAAAGAACTACAAAGAGATCTAAAAACGCAAGTAGTAGAACCAAACAGCAGTGCACCGGCGGTAGTATCGGCCAACCTTATTCTAGCGCAATTCAAATCGGGTCTGCGCCCACATATCGAAAGACAGACCAGAACATTAATGGAGGTAACACCAAATCTGACGTTCGAAGGGGCCGTGGAAATAGCGGAAAGAGAAGAACAAGCAGAAGAAAGGGAATCCAGGGATATAAATGCCGTCAGAAGAACTGAAGTGGCAACACCAAATAAACGTACATCAGGATACCGGGATCAAGGCAGAAGAGAAATACAATGCTTTAAATGCGGAAAAATGGGCCACATGCAGAAAAATTGTCGGAATAACCAAAACTGTTTTCGCTGCGGTAAACCAGGACACAGAGCGGCCGAATGTCGTACAAGGCTCCCCAATAAGAGTGGAAATCAGTACCAAGAGCAAAGTAACAGATATTACGGAGATCGAGAAAACAGACGTAATTTAAACGCTTAAGGCCTCTCGCCCGGATGCCGCCGCGAGAGGCCCACAAATCCACAAAATGGAGAAGATTAATAGTACCAAACATAAACAGAAGACAACCAAACTACATAGCTAATCTCATCACACTAAAAGTAAACAACAGACCATTAATAATTTGGGGTACGGACGAAAATTTACCATCATAACCGATCATAAACCACTGAAATGGTTAATGTCACTAAAAGATCCGAACTCTCGTCTGATGAGATGGTCTCTACTTCTGAGTGAATTCGAATACGAAGTATTGCACAAGCCTGGAAAGAAACATATAAATGCAGATGTGCTGTCACGAATACCAATTAATTCAGTGTCAAACACAGATAATATATATTTACCGATCTGGGACAAAGATAAAATTAATAAGCTGCAAGGAAATGACGAAGAGATCAGGAAACTCACATCAAAAGAAGGTTTCTTCCAAGACGAAGAAGGATTAAAATTTAAAGAAAAAACAGGAGAAGAGAGAAATCACAAGTTAGTTATACCCAAAGAGATGTCGTTCCAAGTGATACACGACTATCACAATCTACCGTATGCAGGCCATCAGGCACACGAGAAAACACTAAAAAGAATTAAAGACAAATTTTGGTGGAAGAATATGAACACAGAGATAAAAGAATATTGTGATAAATGCCACTCATGCAATGAGAGAAAGAAACCATCAAACTTAAAACCAGCTCCACTGCAAGTATTCCAAGAAATAACTGCACCATTTCAAAGGACGTCAATGGATATTGTAGGCCCATTAGTCACATCCAGAAAAGGGAACAAATACATCTTGACGTTCCAAGACCATTTTTCCAAGTATCCAGAAGCATTTGCGATCCCAGACCAAACAGCATAAACGATAGCAAGGATATTTGCGCAAGAAATTATTGCCAGACACGGAGCACCAAGGCAGCTTTTAACGGATCAAGGAAAAAATTTTATCTCAAATACTATGAAAGAAGTGTGCAAATTATTCAACGTTGAGAAACTGCAAACAACAGCATACCGCCCTCAAACAAATGGAGTGATCGAAAGAAGCCATAGAGTATTTAAAGATATGTTGTCTCATTTCATAAGCCGAGACCAAACCGATTGGGATGAATGGTTACCATATGTTCTCATGGCAAATAGATCAGCCGTACACAAATCGACAGGGGAGATACCATTTTTTATTATGCATGGCAGAGATATGGAGATGCCCTACGATGACATATCACAACCAAGAACGTTAAGATACGATTATGATGACAACTATGCGGCCGAGTTAAGAGAAAGAATGTGAATTGTGTTCGAACGAGTACAATCACAATTGAAAGAAACAACTGAGCAGCGAAACAAGCAGTATAATAAAAAAGCCGAGCAGACAGATTTCGAAATAGGAGACCAAGTTTATTTTCATGATCCGACAAAAATACAACTTGTTGGAACATCAAAAAAATTAGTAAAACCATGGACAGGACCGTACTGGATAAAAGAAAAATTGAGTGCAGTAAATTACAAAATTACAGAGGAAACAAAAAGAAAAGACATAGTAGTACATGTAAACAAGTTGAAACCATTTAAAGCATATATAGCAGAGGTTCAGGTAAAAGAGAAAGAGATGGAAAACTCCCCACAAAGCGAAAATACAAAAATTCTAACCACGGCGGAACTCAAGGAAATACACAGACAAATGGAGATAGAAGAAGGCGAAAAACTTCCCTTGCAACACAATTCCCATCCTAGAATTCATACCCGAAGTAGGGGGCCTGTTACTGAACAACCCTGGATATGGTCATCCACGAATCAATAATTCAAAAAAAAAGAGGGGGTTTTAGTTTAGGTATAAGCAATGCATAATATGTTACAGGAATGGAAGCAATAATAATCATCGCCCTAATAAGCAGCGCAAAAGCGCTAATAGGATACGATTGCAGGGGACCAAACACAAATATCACCACCATATCGCTAAAAGATGTCGCGGACTGTCCAAACCTGGACGCGGGGTATACCGAAACACAGCAAGAGATTCAAATACTTCAAGACAACGACTACCAAAGCGTGCAGATCCAAACATGCCTAGTAGAAGTAACCCGGTTAATTCAGTACTGTGGGATGCACAGCTATACACCAGCAGTACACCAGAGGTTACTAACATACGTGCACGCTGTAGGAGCCCACGAATGCAAAAACATGCATAGATCGAAAATGTTTATTGGATTCCACAACCAGATAATAAACAATTTAGTGTTAAATGGAACAACGTCATTTTCATTAAATCTGGCCGGATCAATATCACTGGACGGCAAATACAACGGAGCAACCTACATCGAAAATGGGATCAACTGGGCACAAGTAGTTGTGTCAGCAACACTGAAGATTTCCCTCCGGGATTATCCAGCGGCAGTGAAGCTAGAGACAAACGAAGTAAGCTTGTTAGGGGGCGTTACGTGTTCATTTACTGAAGGATACTGTATGGACACGGAGATTGGGGAATCCGTGTGGGAAAGAACCCAATCAACAGGGTGTGAAAATTCCAAATTCACTGTAATATACGAGGAAAACGCCGGCCTAGTAACAGAGAAAGACAGCAAATCATTGAGAGGGAGACGCTACATAGTGGTAGAGCAAAAGGATAAGGTATTTGCAGTCAGACTAACAGAACTCTCACACAAGTGCAACCAGGAAATTTGGCTAACGGAGCACCCCAAGTTGATAGTAAAAAAAAAAAAGTTTCGGGTTCAAGTACTCCGCACAGGGTATTGAAGCCCGGAACGTTGATATGCTGGCATACGTGAATACAAAATTTCTGTACATAGAACAGGCATTCAAAAGAGACATACGGGATATATACAGAGATATAATTCACAGACAATGCCTCCAGCAGAGAGAAACACTACGGAACAGATTGATGCTGGCTCCATTACTCCCTGACGCGGTAAGCACACTGTTAAAACACCAACTAGGGTACGTAGGTCGTGTTCTGGGCGAAGTAATCCACATCATGCAATGCACGCCGAGGATGGTGAAGCTGCGAAGAGTGGAGGAATGCTATAACGAATTGCCAGTCATGGCAGACGAGGAGAAACTATTTTTAGCTCCTCTCACGCATATTCTGCAGAAGAAAGCAGAAGAAGTGGACTGTAGCAATTTAGCACCACCACTCTATCACATTGACAGTAAGTGGATTGGATTCAGCCCAGAAATACAGACGGGGATCCAACCGGAAGTGCTACAAGTACGACAGGAGCCAGTATTCAATTTCCGTCCGGTACAAGAACTGGGGTCCGCCGGGATATACACAGAGAAAGAAATCAAGACACTACAGGAGTCCATAATTTTCGGGGTGGAACGGAATGCAGTAGCGAATTTGCTAACCAGGAAAATAGCAGGACTAGAATCAGCAAACCAAGGGATGTCTGCACTTAACCTTTTTACTTCCGGGGAAATAAAAAAATTTGCAAATTCGGTAGTCAAACAGGCATGGGGGTGGTTTTCCGACATAGGAGTATTCGTATCCGGTTTTATTGGCTTCTACGTAGTATTTAAAATGATTAAATATGTGGTGGGGTCAATGCTAAACGGATATACGTTATACCGGTCCATAGGATGCGGTATTGGAATACTTGCATGTGTCTGGGACACCCTCACACATCACGTGGTCCACCGACAAAATGCCACCACCCGAAACATGGACAAGCACACTGAGCTAAGAGAGGTCTTGACAACTAACGAACTAAGTGCCCCACCTCAGTGCTGGGTAGAGTAGGAAGATAAGGAAAATAATGTCAAAATTTTGTAAAGAGTTCATATATAGTCCAGCAAAACTGTATCGCGTAATAGTAAATTGTGCTCCCAAGGGAAGCAAATTTTTAAAGGGGGGAGGAATTTAAGCATTGCAAATGTTATGCTGAAACATCATAATAACATTACCTTCCGTAAAGATAGTAGGTCAACCTACCGCAATGTATAAATAACAATATATCGCATATTGTTATGTCAGCAGTTTGACCGACTATATAAGAACTCTATATGGACAACGATAGGCAGTTGTTCCACCGATTGTATAACATACTAGTAAGTACTATTCAATATAACTAATTATTATCATCCACTTAGTGTTCGTTCAATTGGTCGCCCCTATTCCCTTCTCACCCTCACGTCTATTTGGCAAGAACCCAAGTACAACCGATAAGAGGTGACCATCCCAGTCGCACTCTTACATAACTAACGGCCGGTTTCATAATAAATTAAAAGTCACTTTAAATTTTAAAGAAAACTTTTAACTCCAGCAATCGTTTCATAATGAAATTTTAAAATATAAATTATCCTTAATTTAAAGTTACTAGTTATCTCACTTTAATTTATAAAAGTTACTTTATATTTGACATAATAAATATTGAAAATAATGTTTTCATCATCGTTTAGTAGATATTTTTCTAGTGAAGAAATAATAATTAGAAAATGTAAAATATACAGTAATAGTGTAGATAACTTTAACAATTGAGACGACACAATGAAAAATTATTACTCGCTATATGTACAAACGGTTTCGGACGCAACATTAAAAATGTTTAACAAAGTTGCGTGATGTCCATTATCTTCGCATGATCAAACTATATAAAACAATAGTAGAATCAAAACTGATTTTGAAAGTGGCAAATATTATTTTGGTGATACGGGTTACGCTAATCGACCGCATTTAATGGCAGGCAAAAAATTTGTATAACGAATCTCTTAAAAGAACTCGCAATACAGTGGAAAGAATATGAGCTTTATAACGATAACGAAATTGAAAACGAGTAAGTTGAAAATAATATTGTAAATATTGACAAACACTTATTGAATAATATTTTGAAAATATATAGTAAGTCGCTCTTTCTCAATTAACATGATATAAACATAAAACAATAGACAAAATTTGTGTTTAATATGTATACGTTAGATGAAAAGGTCAAATATTAAGCGTGACGTTTAATATTATGATAGAAGGTTTGCCAACATAAATAGTGAAAGACATAAAAAACTCTAAAATTTACATTAACAAAAGTAATTGCATGAAAGTATTATGAAACAAACTCACTTTAAACCATCACTTTTTATTAAAGTTCACTTTAGTAAAGTGACTTTAACGTTTTTACTATGAAACCGGCCGTAACTAGTTGACGTGATAAGTTGTGAAGCTGATAAGTTGTGGAGCCCGTTTTTTACAAAGAGATGATTAAAAAATTTTAATGATAAATAGTATTTTATTTGCCTTGATTCTCGAATATATTGATAGTTTTCTTTATTCCCCTTGGAAAACTTTTTATTTTGGTTTAGTTGCCTCGTCTTCAAAAAAAAAAGATAAACTTCGTTCCATATCGCCGATCGTTGGCAAGCTTAAGCAGTTAGGAGAGGTCTTGCAGTGGATATGATTCCGTAAATCTCATAACGCTGCGAGAGTGTTTGCGGAGGAAAAACAGAATCCGTCTAGTCGACAGTAAAGCTCGATCGTTTCCCGAACAATGCGACGAAGTACGAGTTGTCTCATCAGCGTGGCCATAGCGTTGTGGACATTGCATAGGAAGATATCCAGTCCCGTGCGGAAAACGTTACATGTACCGAGTCGATCCACACGAATTTACGAGCTTTAGGACGTTCTAAGCACGTAAGTAACGTGGACGTCCACGTTACTTCCACTATAGATCATACATGCGCTATATATAATATCGATTGTTTGTGTGGTTGGTGAAACATTGTAAATATGGATAATTTAAAACACTTGGTAAATTTCACTAAATATTTATTAATACGACGCGTTTCAACTTTGCAGTCATCTTCAGATATTCCTGAATACCTGAAAATGGCTGCAAAGTCGAAACGCGTCGTATTAATAAATATTTTGTGAAATTTACCAAGTGTTTTAAATTATATATATATGCGCTATATATATATTATTTACTATGTTTTGTTATGTTGTGAAATACAAATCGAGGAAGCTTTGTTATTTTAGTGTAATAAATTAAATTTTTATAAAATAAGGTATGGAAGTAGTAGCAGCAGATAATTTTGTTCTTGTGGAATTTCTTCACTCAAATATAGCAAAAGTCGCTGATGTAACACCCACCATATAATGAACAAGATTCATGTTTATTAAAATATCGGCGCATAAGCGTTTGACAGTAGATCGCTTATGCATTTTGAATTCTTGAAACGGGAGCGACGAATGATATCCACGTAAAAATCCCGCAATGCTCGAAACTGAATTTACGAACGAAAACCGAGCTAAAGTCCAACTTCAGAGCTCGAATTACGTATAACGGGACCGCACGGGGTCTGCTGAAAATTCCATTAGTTGAGATCATGGGAGAATTGGAAATTTTACAGGCGGCCATTTTGATACGGAGAGGAATTGGTGTTGGTTCAAATCTATGGTACGCCAGGGTAATAATCTCTATGATTTCCTACAATATTGACTGCGCAACTCATCCGGTCAATATTGGAATAAAAATTTGTTGATATTCGTTACTATAATGGCGTCTAATTGAATTCGTAATCTTCTCGTCGTAATTCAAGTATTTTACTTAGTTTAAAATGTATTAAATGTCTTCGCTATGGCAAATTAAATGGGTATAGTTATACGCGGTTTTCCATTATCCAACTTTGTGCTTGAATTAGTTAGCATATCATTTTCATTTCGTAGATAAGGTTTGTATTAATAAAATAACCTTAGTTGGTTATGCGCATGCGCAGGTGGCATATTTGGACGAATTGGCAATAATTTGGACTAAAATTCAACAAGATGTATCGGTTAAACCGATTTTAGTTTACTGGGTTCAACTTTGAAGCACTACGAGTGCTTCTAAAATCAAGATTCTTCAACGTTCTCAGTTCGATAGTAAGAACAATCGTTATTTCTACTTGATGTAATGACAATGAGGACATTGATCATATGTGAATAATGAAATGCTATTGAAAAAATACAACAGATGACCGGTATTCTGAATTATTACATCTGGCATTGTTTAAATCACTGTCTTCAAGTTGCTATGGCTGATACCATTATTTATATAAATAAAGTGAACATTTTATTGACCAATATTTGTTTGTGGTTAGCAAGCCTATTGTTTAATTAGCAAGTCAACCCTTGTGTGGACATATTTCATTTAAGCAAATATATCGATTTTATGTATAAATATATTTGCTATTCTTTGATAAAGATTTTATTTATTTATATATACATTTTTAATCCTCTTTATTAATATTTTACATTTAATAGATTTTAAGTTTATAATTTTATTTTTACACAACATATATTTAAAATGTTAGTTTATTTCATAATATAGTTTATGGCGTGAATAGCCCAAGAGGTTGATACGCCTTTAATTTTTAATCCTATTTACCTACCTTTGATTAAAAGTGTATGCCTACCTGAAAAGTAAGAAAAAACATGCGAATATTTGGTATTTTTATTCTGGAAAACTAATCAACATTTTCAAATTCTGTTCGAACCCATTTATTCAGCGAATATTTAGGTTCAAATCTGCACCAAACATTTTGTTAAAAAATGTCGTGGTGGTCCGTACGGCTGCTCCTTGGAGAAGACTTTTTTTTAAAAGTATTTCGCGGTGACAGTTCCTGCTGGAGCTGTAATCATCTGAATTCAAAAATTCCTATTGGATTTTGTTAAGCAAAAGTAATATCGGTCCGCTATCGTCTGCTTTTGCAAAAAAAAATGATTTCACAAAATACCAGCCTTGCAAAGTCAAGTTATCAATTTTTATCCTAGAAACCGGTCTTTGATCGGCTGTGGAAAATTGAATTTTAATAAGAGACGAAATAGTTCTGAACATGAGAAAAAAAATATCAGACAAATCGGATGTTTGGCATTTTAGAAGTTCCTGCCACCGACTTCGAAAATATATTTCTGAGATAATCACTTCTATAATATTAAGTGTCATAATTGTTATTTACATGGAATCTTTTCAATGGCACAAGACTTCGTCCATTTTTATCGGATAAACTTGATATTTTGACAAAATAATTTTGAATACATATACTTGCAAATTGAGAAATTAAAAAAAAATCGAATTTTCGAAAACTTGCCTATAGGCATACCCCATTAAGTTTGTTATTACATTCCAACATATTTCAGAGTAGAAATAATTTTACCGGTCGGTAAAATTATTTATATTGTAACAAACGCCTTTCTTTACTTCCATATTTGGTCATATGCAGAATTGTAAACGGCACACCCACACTACGTCTCACCCTCGCAACCTTCAGGGGAGGTATTATAAGGTTGTATTCCATTGATGGTAAAAGCAGTTGAGTCGAGTCAGTGTTCGAAGTGAGAGAGGGTCAACCAAAGTTAGTGTGGGCAGCAGTAATTATCATCATGAATAACTTCATTCATTGTATTTTTATTTAGTCGTTTCAAATATATATGCATGCTTTTATTCATATTCACATTTAAACTATCCGCGCACATGTATGGTTATTTCACACCCCAATCAGATCCCTAAGGACAAGAACCCAGCGATATGCCCACGTGCATCACACGTGGTGGTTCAGCGAAAGTACAGTAGATAAAGCAGGAGTGTTGCAATACCTTGATTTATATCGGAATGTTGTGGAAAAACATCTCATATTTTACGTATATAGCAATCTCTTTCCAATATCTCTTATATATCTATCTCTTTCTATTACGCGACCTGTGGGCCTATTCTGTGCCACTTTGCCATTTGGCAAACCTATCAACTGTTGCAAAGTTGATGCTGCCAACTAGCAGGGGTTTTAAAAACAGGGCTATATGACGTTACCGATTTTGATAAGTCTCTCTGGATAAGTGAATCAACACTAGGCTTACTGTTGATACACGGTAGACCTGTTGCTAGTTTGAATATCTTTTCGCGGTTTTCCAAATATATTTTGTTGTTAGAAGATCAACAAAATTTGTTGGTGAGTTATATTATAAATTAAAGGAGATTTTAGTTTTGTGAGACATCTTTTCGATATATATATATTATAAATTTAGTAGTTGAATTAAATTAATTAATTATACGCTGTAGTTCTATGGCGGAAAAGGGGACTACAAAGCCCATGAGTTTATATTGAATGGTATTTCTAAACAAATAGACGAAAATAAATATCAACCACCAATTTTTATTTAAAAGGAAAAAAAAAAATTTGAAAAGGTTAAATGCAATATATATTTAATTAGTTTTTCGACTGGCATAGTTAATAAATAAAATGTTTTTGCAGGATTGCAGTCAATGAATTTAATTTATAAAAAAACGCTCAACGTTTCGACAAACACAGTTGTCTTCATCAGGAGAAATTTTTCTAAGAGTTAAACTCTGTCATTATAATAATATAGACAGTCATGATGTTCAAAAATTATATAAATTATATAATGATATCTCCCTTATGGCACAATGTCGCTGCGCACAAAAACGCTTAGCAGATATTTATCATATCTCTTCTTATAAGTAAGACTGTAAGAGAATAAGCACAGCACTTTTAGTGTTGACTCTGTTATGTCATGTATCATTTTTAACATTCTTAAAATAAATGTTTTCCAAAAACGTACTTTCATATCGAAAAAAAAAATTAATTGGCGCAGTCGGTAGGATACCAAAAGGCTTTCCAGTTCGAAATCACTAAGTGTTCAATTCGTTAAAAATTAACAACCGTTGCAGTTCGGAAACACATCGTGTTCGATTTGTTAAAATCTGACAACAGTCGTACTTCGGAAACACATAGTGCTTAATTCGTTAAAAACTGAAAATCCGTCGATTTCAATCGTTAATTGGCTAAAAACCTACTACCAAAGAACAGCAAGATAAGTGCCGTCGCAACAGTCAGAGCCAGAATTAACTTCATCAACACACCAACCGCTGAGTATCCACAAAAGTCAACCTATTCCTCCTGGTCGTACGAGATCCGTGCCGTCGCTACAGTCAGAGCCAGAATCCATCCCTACACCAGCAATCAACGCGAGTGAAAATCACCCCAATGCAAACGAAGATTGCAACAATATATATATTAACGTAAGTCAATTTAACTTGACCATATAAAAAAAAGAAAAAGTAACAAAAGTTACAACAATTAAACAAAAAGTTGATATTTTGTTTTAATTAAAAGTCATATTAATTATTCCAAAAAGAATTAATTAAAGTCAATTATTCAAAAAATGACTACAGAACCTATTGCTATGTCACATTTAAACAAGGACTTGTTAATGTTTCTTGATATAATTCCAAATTTTGATGGAAATGTTAAAACTCTATCTGATTTTATAACTTCAACTGACGAAGTTATTGATATTTTAAATCAGTCAAACCCTAATGTAATCACAAAAAAATTAATATTACTATCATTAAAAAAGAAAATTGTTGGCCCCGCTAATGAATTATTATCCGGTAATAACATTAACTCATGGCAAGAATCAAAAAACCTTTTATTACTTAATTACGAAGATAAACGTAACGAAGCCACATTATTAATTGAAATTTGCGAACTTAAACAACTAGCAGAACCAATTCTTCTTTTTTATAAGAAATATTCCGAATTGCTTTTACTATTTAAAAGTAAAGTAGAATTAACTCTGAAAGGAAACGAACTCGTAAACATGACAAAATTCGCACAACAATTTGCTACTCAATGTTTTATAAAAAATTGTAGAGAACCCTACAGATCACAACTAAGTGCTAGACACCCAAAGACGTTAGAGGAAATATCTAATCTAATCACAAACGATTTACAATATATTAAAAATCAACCAAACCAGCTAAAAACTTCATACCAGGCAAATATTACTCAAAAACAATTACCATACCAAACACCCAGATCCCATCAGTCACCAATGACCAAATATCCAATTCAGCAACAAAAATTCCCAAGATCACCATCTCAATCAAGATTCCCTAATAGATCAACACCAATGTCCATAAGTACCCGAACATATAAACAAATCAATAAATTCCAACCACTATCGAGACCTACCTATATATCCGAAGAACTGAATAATATTGAACAAAATCAAGAAAATGATTTTGAGTCCGAACCAGATCCAAACATCCCTGAAATGTATGAAATTAATAACGAAATATCAGACGAAAATTAAGATGAAAATTTTCGTGTAACCACCGAACCAAACTTGAATCCCTAACTATCAAAATGATAAGTAACCTACCATATATTAAATTAAAAGATCTTTACGTTTTAATTGATACTGGTTCTTCCCAAAATTTTATTAATAAAGACTATGTTTATAAAAATAAATCAAAATTTAAATTGTTTCGAGAAAACTTTACAATCGAGTATAAAAAGGAAAACCCAAATTACGTAGCTGATTGTCTATCAAGAATTAAACCGTCTTTTAAAATTAACTAAAAAACCACTGACATATTTGATAGTAAAACAACCCTTATTCACTGCATTTCAGCAGATTGTAAATTAAATTTTGGTTTTGCTAAATTAGTAAACGAAAAATATCACACTAAAAATAAGTTAAACAAAATTAAAATCATAGATAATAAATAAGCCATTCAAATGGAGAAAGATAGAATTTTAATCCATTTGTTAACTTAAGACAAATATTATGAAAAGCCCACTTTACCAACCATAAAAAAATGTCTGAATAAATTACTAGAATACCTAATCCAAAATGACATCAACGAAATAGACCTTCCTAAGATTTGTTCAGGTCTAGACAAACAAGACTGGTTAAAAATAGAATCTTTAATAAAAGAAACTTTTCAAAATTCCTCTATAATATTCAATATCTACGAAAAACCACAAACTAATATAGTTGAAAATTATACTAGTTCCATCATAGTAGAATTAGACGAGAGATAATCATCTGAAACACTCACTGCACATTCAGACGATGAACAACCGATAAACGGTTTAACATACATTGATTCCCCTATAAATGTTGGAAAAAATCAAATCATAGTAAAAAAAACAAACGACAAAAATCAAGTTAAAACAGAAAAACTCTTTGAAAATAAGATACATAGAATATACTTTTATCTAAACGAAGTTAACTGTAATAAAACAATTATAGAATTCATTAAAAATTATTTACAACCCGGATTAAACTATTATTGCTTAATACCAGTAAAATATATTAAAGCATTTAATGCAATAATTCAAACTATGTTTCGTGCAAATAGTTACAAACTAATCTCTTGTAAAAGTTTATTAATTGCCTTTCAAGACACTCAAGAACAACTTTCACAAATATGCAATTACCACGAAGGTAAAACTAACCGTCGTGGAATCACTGAAACAAACCAAAACCTAAGACAAAAACTATATTGGCCAAATATGTAGAAACATATTCAAAATTTTATCAATCGATGTGAAACCTGTTTATGAAATAAATAAGAAAGAAATCCGATTCAACTTCCCAACATTTTAACACCCACTGCTAACAAACCACTAGAAAAAATCCACATAGATTTATTATCGATAAAAAAAAGATTAAGTATTTAACTATAGTAGATAGTTTCTCAAAATTCGCTCAAGCATACGAAGTAAATAATCAAAACGCATTAACTATTACAAATAAATTAATAAAATACTTTTCTCACTACGGTATACCCGACGAAAATTATAACTGATAACGGTGAAGAATTTAACAATAAACTTCTTATAAACTATTTAAATCTTCGGGAAATTAAAATCCACTTTACTAGCATTGACAACCCAAAATCAATCGGAATCGTTGAAAGATTCCATAGCACAATACTAGAACACCTTAGAATCGTCAACCAAAATAATTCATTTAAAGAACTAAAATCAAAAGAAAGAATTAATTACGCCCTAATTGCTTATAATAATTCGCTACACTCTGTAACGAAAAAAACCCCAATAAATATATTATTCGGACATTTAAAACCAAATAATCTCGATTTAACAGAAGAAGTTATTGTTGACTCTTATATACAAAATCATAAAGAAATAATGGAAAATATTTATTAAAAAATAAAGGAAAATATAGAAATAAACAAAGTAAAATATAGTGGAGAACTTAATAAAGAAATAAATTTACCCGGCCAAGTATACTTAAAACAACACAAGAGAAATGTTGGTAAGTGTACGAAACCAAAATTCAAAGTCATTTCAGTAGAAAAAATTATCCCAGAAAGACATCAACTAATTGACAACCACAATAAAAAACACAAATACAATCAAATCAAAATTCCACGCCTTGTTACAGATGTATTACCCTTGGAGCAACCCAGTTGTTCAAGAACGAAACCAACAACCCCGGAGTGAACATAATAAAATTAGGCGACACCTATATTCAAACACATGAGAAATATATCTATATTAATATCAGTTTTAAAAATGTACTCGACCAAATTAATAAATTTTAAGAGAACAAAATTCAATTTTTCAAGGGACTCGAAATTCATGATGCTGTATTAAATAAAACATCAAACAATAAAGCTATATTAGAAAACATCATGAATAAAATCGAATTAAAAAACTATATATTCACTAACCGCCAACGTAGAGGTTTAGTTAACTGACTGGGGTCCATCATAAAAAGCATAACAGGTAATTTAGACGCTTCAGACGCAGACAAATATGACAACATAATAACCAAAATATCTAGTAATCAACAAAAATTTAAGAACAATTGGGATGATTTAGTTTACAAAAATAAAAAACTAATAACCCAATTCAACGAACAAATGAAAACAATTAATCTAAACAACAAAAATATTAAAGAAGATCTTATTATACTAAGAGAACAATTAGGACAATATTGGGACGAAAAGGAAATTCAGAAAATAAAAGAAATTTTTAATGAATTAAATTTCTTAGCATTTTCTCTCTCCATCGCTCTAAATCAAATCGAGGAAACATTAACCTTTTGTAGTTTAAACACATTACACTTTGGATTAATTTCTCGAAACGAAATAATTAATACAATTCAAAATAAAATCAAAGAACCAATAGACAAAGTAATTATAAATAATTGGGAAAATAATCATTTAATTAGAACGTATTGTAAATACGAAGATTTCGAATTAAAACTGTTAATATCAATCCCTATACCAGAATATAAAAGCATTCTTATTCAATTTACACCTATACCTACTTTACACACTAACGAATATTATACCCTGGATATTGTATCTGGTTATTATGAAGAACAAAACTCACAAATTAAAAAGTGAAAAGAATGTGTTAAATTAGATACATCCACGTATTTCTGTCAAAAAGACAGTAACGCAATAGAACCATGTTTAACTGACCTATATATTAATCATAAAATTAATAATTGTAATTATGTAAAAGTTCATAGTAAGAACGAAATATTTCAAATGCCCAACACTAATATACAATACATGTATTTACCCAAAACTGAAAATGTAAAAATAGAATGTGAACAAGAAATAAGAGCAAAAAGACTTAGTGGTTTATACTCTGTTCAAAATTGTAAAATAAACGATGAACATTTTAAATTTCAAAAATTCTATGGTAAATTAATTGAATTTAACCTCAATAACATACCGGCAAAAATAATTAATAAAACAATAAATATAAAATCACTAAAGAAAATTCACATAAATAATGAAAAACCATTCAACTTGCTTAATCCCAAAGTTAATTGTTATTCACATACAGAAATTGCTAACCACAGCATAACCATTGTAATGTTATTTATCATATTTACTGTTATGTCTATTAAGATAATAAAATTCTGTAAGAAGAAATATGATAAGAGAACAAAAGAAACTGACTTTGAAAATAATTCTTCAGCAGAGATATTTTCATCTAATGCGGGAAAAATTATAAAATGACATCGCTCTTATGTCACAATGTCGCTGCGCACAAAAACGCTTAGCAGACATTTATCATATCTCTTCTTATAAGTAAGACTGTTAGAGAATAAGCACAGCACTTTTAGTGTTGACTCAGTTATGTCATGTATCATTTTTAACATTCTTAAAATAAATGTTTTTTTAAAACGTACTTTCATATCGAAAAAACATAATTTATATATCTAATCTTCACCGTAATTAAAACAATAAATAAATAAATTTTTTTTTTTTTTTTTCTCTTCCTTGAATCTTATCTGCAATCAGACGTGAACGTCTATAATCAGATGTGGTAATACTGCTTGGCTTGTAGAAGTCACTACCCAGTGGTGATGCTTCTGTTATTTTCACTTTCATAAGTTTTGACTTTTTCTGCGCTTTCTTTTTTATATTTCTGTTGCTATTTAATCACTGTTTGTCAGATCTAAGACGTGGCGCCTCTTTAATCTATATATTGTGTGACTATTGTCTAGTAGGTTGATTGCTAAGGGGTTGGGATGCTGACATAGCCTTGATTGGTAGTTGCTACTGTGTTTTTGAATTTCTTCTTTCACTGTTGGTATTTGTAAATCATGGTGTAATGTAGTGTTAGTAACGTACCATGGAGCATCGGTGATCATGCGGAGAGTGGTCGACTGGAATCTTTGCAGAATTTCAATGTTTGAATTGCTTGCGGATCCCCATAGTTGTATCCCGTATGTCCATATTGGTTTTAGAATAGCTTTGTAAAGCAATATTTTATTATTGCGTGACAGTTGAGATCTCCTCCCAATAAGCCAGTATAGTTTTTGTCTTTTAATGTTTAGTTGTTTGCGTTTGGTCCAAATATGTTTTCTCCAAGTTAGTCTGCTATCTAGGTGAATACCAAGGTATTTAACTTCTTGAGCCTGCGTTAGTTCTGTGTTATTAAGGGTAACGGCTGGACAGGTGTTTTTATTTAATGAAAATGTAACTTGCACACATTTACTTTCATTTGTTTTGATGCGCCATTTTTGACACCATTCCTCGATATTGTTGAGGCTTTCTTGCAGTAGTTCAGTAGCTAAGACTGGATCTTTACTAGTGGCAAGTATTGCAGTGTCGTCGGCGAAAGTTGCAGTTGTAGTTGAGTCATTTATCGGCAGATCGGCTGTGTAAATTGTGTACAGGGTTGGCCCCAGGACGCTTCCTTGTGGTACTCCAGATTTTATTGGGTGAAGAGTCGTCTGTTCATCTTGAAACGTAACTTGAAAGAATCTGTTATTTAAATATGATTTGAGTACATTGTACAGTGGGTGTGGTAGAGTGTTCTTGATTTTGAAGAGTAGGCCTGGATGCCAAACCTTGTCAAACGCTTGGCTTACATCAAGAAAGGCAGCGGAGCAATATGACTTTTCTTCTAAGCTTGTTCTGATTGTTTCAACGACACGGTGCACCTGCTCTATTGTGGAGTGCTGCATTCTAAATCCGAATTGGTGACCTGGGATGGTGTTTTTTTGATCAAGTATTAGCTTGATGCGTTTTAGAAGCATTTTTTCAAATAATTTTGAAACAATGGGCAGGAGGCTGATTGGTCTGTACGATGTGGTTTCTCTCGGGTCTTTTCCCGGCTTTGGAATAACTATAATCTGGGCTATTTTCCATTGCGATGGAAAATGACCGTGACGTATAATGGCGTTAAAGATTGCTGTTATAAGTAATAGTCCTTTCTTAGGTAATTCTTTAAGTGTGCGTCCAGTGATAAGGTCATAACCTGGTGCTTTCTTCGGATTTATATGATTTTTTATCCCAGTAAGAATTTCTTTTGGAGAGAAATGTCTTATTGGTAGCGCAAGTTGGTTGGGAGCTTCAAGGTTTGTTAGGATTTCAGCGTCGTGTCCAGGATTATTTGTTTCAAATGGTTGGAACACTTGTGCAAGGTGCTCAGCAAATGTATTTGCCTTTTCTAATGGGCTTCTAGCCCAGCTGCCGTCTGCCTTTCGTATTGGTGGTATCGAGATTTGTGGTCGCTTTAATCTTCTTGTTGCCTTCCATAAAGAGTAGTCACTTGTGTCAGTCGGGTTAAGATTTTTTAGGTATTCTGCAAAGTGAGAGTTTTTCAGGTTTTGTAGTGCTTCTTTTAGATTTCTTGTAGCAGCGTTAAATTTACTTCTGTCGGTGGGTTGCCTAGTGTTTTGCCATATTTTTCGGGACTTACGTTTGATTGCAATCAGTTCTTTTATATCCATTGATTGCCTTTCAAATGTTTTTGTTTTTTGTTTTATTACTGGCGTCGATTGCCAAGCAGCTTTTTGTATTGTTTTAGTGAGTAACTCAGTAGCTTCGTCTATTTCTATGTCTGTTTTTAAAGAGATGTTTAAGGAAATATTGTTCTCGATTATGTCTCTAAATTTTTCCCAATCTGTTCTACTGTTATGTAGGGTTTTTTTTTTTTTGGTTGTGTTCCATATGAGAGCTGATGGTTGCAATGATTGGCGAATGATCTGATGTCAAGTCCAAGCTTGATTTAACTTTTATATATTGATTAGGTATGCCTTTAACTACAAAGAAATCTAGAAGATCAGGTATCTTTTGCCTATCAGTAGGCCAGTACGTTGGTTCTCCTGTGGAGAAATGGTTTATTTGATTGCTCTGTAGCACTCTGTTTAGTGTTCTTCCTTTTGTTGTTGTAACTCTTGAGCCCCAGTTCGTGTGTTTGGCGTTAAAGTCACCACCAACTATAAATCTACGTCCTAAACTTTGAAAAAAGTCTTGGTACTCATTTTCAGAAATGGTATGTTTAGGTGGGCTATATAGTGCTGCCACTACTATTGGTCCATTCCAGTCCTTTATAACTACGGTTATCGCTTGGATTTTTTCCGTTTGGTACTTAGGAAGTTCGTAGTGTTTTAGATTATTTCTTATAATTATTGCGGTGCCACCATGGCCAGTACCGTCAGGGTGTTTGGTGTCATAAATCGTGTAACTAGGAATTTTAAAGTAACTTCTATCGGTGAAGCGTGTTTCGGATATAAGAATTAGGTCTAGTTTATTACTGTTGGCAAACGTACTTAGCTCTTGACTGTGGTTTGTCAAGCCATTTGCATTCCAGGTTGCTACTGTAGTTATGTTCTCCATTATTTGATTTTATTTACCACTGTTGTGAGCAGGTTCATCAGTGTGAACATTTGTTGGGCTTGTTGTTTCATAAAGGATCTCATTTCATTAATCATAGTCATCATCAGATCTTGGAGGTTATTAGATTCTTGGTTTGTTAGGTTCGTAGATTTTTCGTAATTTTTTGCTGCATCTGAATATGAGGTTCCTGGGTGTATGTTGTTTGTTTGGCGTGGAGATTCCGGATTATTGTTGTGGTTATCGTTTTGAAATTGTTCACTGATTCGTTTTTCGCGGAGTGGCGGAAATCTTCGTTGTTGAATTTCTTTATAAACTTGACAGCCTTTATAATTAGCGGGATGTTCGCCTTTGCAAAGTGCACACGTGGCTGGAGTTTGTCTAGTTTTGTTACATGTTTCTGTTTCATGGTCTTTGCCACATTTGACACACCTTGCTGGTCTTCTACAGTATGTCTTGGTGTGCCCGTATCTTTGGCAACGTTTGCATTGAACAATTTGTCGTTTTGTATGTGGTGGTTCAAATTGTATGATGGCGTTTTGCATTCGAGTAATGTCGTATATCTCTTTATTATTTGCTGCTGGTTCAAGATCAATGAAAAATAGGGACATGGGGTCTTTAGTGATTCGATGAAGCATTCTGTGTATGTTTCTGACTTTGTGTCCACATAGTTCTATTTCATTCTTGATTTCGTTTATGTCCATGGAATGGTGTGCGTGTCGCAGTACTACTCTGAAAGCTCTCTTTTCTTTTAGTTGATACGTGTGGTGGTCAATATTTCTCGTTGTTAGGCCACTAATAAGTTTTGAGTAAGCTTTACCTGTTTTAGTGTTAACTTTCATATCGTTCTTGTTTATTTTGTATTCATAGTCACGATGGGTGATATATGTTTCTATAAGTTGGATTATCTTAACAATATTAAAGATAGCGGGAATAAATATTGGTGGTGGTTTATTTTCTTCAGTGACTTCGTCTTCATCCGTATCAGATGTGTCCGATATTGCCTCGTATCGGTTTCTGATTTCCGTAATATATGGTTGGGTAGGTTCATTGTGTTTTACAATTTTTTTGTACGGTGTTCCTGAGTTTTTTTTTGTTCTTTTGCGTATAATTGTTTGATATTTTTCTTGTCCGTTGTTATCCTGCATTGGTTCGCAACTATTAGCTGGGCTGTGGTATGGCGTCGAAGCAGTAGTGTTAGATGTAGAGAAGTCTTGTCGTTTCCCAGCAGGTGCTTTTGTTGCTTGTAGCTTAGGGGACTTTTGCGTTGCATTGAACATGCTTGTCTGAGATAACTCATTGGCCATTAGCTGGAATTTAGGCTGTATTTGGCTATGCGGCACAGTCACATCTAAGAGTGTGCCATCTCCGGTTAATGTTGCATTTGTGTTCATGAATCGGCTAGAGCCAAATCACTACCACGGATGGAGGTTTTGCACTTGGCTACTAGTATATTTAGTCCTCGTACTAATCTATACTGGACTAAAAGATTCTATTCACTTTATTTCGTTTCAATTATTTGTTGTTGTATAACTGGTCACTGGTCACAGAGCACCTATAAACACGTCCGTACTCTGCGAACGACGAAAGTCGAATAAATAAATAAGTCAATGAAATACAAAAATTATCACAGCTATTTTAAAAATAAATTTTATACGCTAACATGGCTACTTTTTTCTTTGAAAATAATTGTTCTAAATTGATTTAATTGAAATTAAGAACAATTAGTTTCAAAAAAAAAGTTGCCTTGTTTGAATAAAATTTTTTTTTATTTTAAATAGCTGATAATTTTTATATTTTATTGACTTGTTTATTTATTGTTTTAATTACGGAGAAGATTATGTGTTTATAATTTTTTAACAACATGACTGTCTATTTTATTATAATGACAAAGTATAACTCTTAGATAAAATTCTCCTGATAAAGACAACTGTGTTTGTCGAAACGTTGAGCGTTTTTTTATAAATTAAATTCATTGACTGCAATCCTGCAAAACATTTTTATTTATTGTTATATATAAGTTATATTGGTGCATTATAAGCATATTACATGTATAAGAGCGCTTTTTCTAACGTAGTTATAGATCGGTTATAAAATACAATATAAACAGTTTTAGAAGAACAATACTAAAGTCTAATTAAAGTCATTGCGATTAATATGTATAAATGACCGGTTGACCTGATGCTAAGACATCCTACGATCACATCGATGGTTATAACGGCGCCTAAGGTTTGGGCGTCGCCTTGGTATCCTTCACACCTGCATTATAAAAATACAACATGTCATACCGATACCACAAGACATTATACAAAGGATTAGGTAGGTTAAGGAATATGGAGACAGTGCCTTCAAGCCCTGTACATACTTGTCCACGACAAGCTTATCTACCAAACAGGTCCAACCCTGGACCTCTGCCAGATCCACCCTGATGGTAGTCTTCCCTCATGGGCATCCTCTAACAGATCCAATCCTGGAGCTACCAGGCACACCCTGTTAGCGGGCAACCACCAGCAGGTCCAACCCTGGTCCACAGCCAGATACACCCTGAAGGCAGGCTTCCATTACAGGCATTCCCTAATGGGCATCTCCTAGTGGGTCCATTCCTGACTCTACCAGTCACACCCCACTAGGTAGGCAACCCCAAGTAGGTCCAACCCTGGACCTCTGCCAGATCCACCCTACTTGGACGAATTTCCCTCAGGTCCAACCCTGATCGAAGCTAGATTCACCCTGAGGAAGAAACACCTGCACCCACGGTGCAAGTACTGCAATGCAGGTCTAATCTTGGAACAAGCCAAGCACGCCCTGATTAGCATATATAACATTGAGGATAAGGAAATAGGAATATACCTGAATGACAGTGAGAATACTCACTCAACAATTAGCAATCCGCCATCAACAGACAGCATTGGTTTGACCAACAGCATCGCTCGTCCCTTGGACCGCGTCACCCCTCATATGCACTCACACATGCACAATTCACCCACTCACAACCATAGTGCACAGTCTCACGTATCAACGGTGACTGTTCTACTTAAGAAAGATATAGTTCAACGTCTGTTTATAGTGAAGTTTTAAGAATACAGGACCGTAATAAATTAATGCCTTACACATGTTGCATTATTAGCTGATGCTTTGATTTCTTTGTCTTGTTCGACAACACATGTTTATTGTCACGTGACAAGTGGAAGTTATGAAACCTATAAATGTTCCGAATATTAGACATAAGTCACGTATTTTGTTCAGTTCTTGTTCTGTTTAAGCAACATAATAAACACGTACAATAAAATTATACAAGATATCATTTTTTGTTAACCTTGTATTGTGAGAAATAAAAGTGGCGCAGTCGGTAGGATATCCGAAAAGAGTGACGTTCGAAACGCTATTAAATAAATTTAAAAAAGCGTCAATTCGTTATTAACGTACTCGGTCGATTTTAATCGTTCATTCGGAAGATCAAGGAAGAATCTACACCCGCAGAATCGTTTAACTCGATACCAGGGTTAAATCCAACGTCAAGAAATCAGATACGTCCAGGATCCGGGAACCTGCAGCACTACAGCCGCAGCCGTCTTGTTACACGCAGGGAACCCGCAAAGCTAAGCACCAGCAACTTCACAGAGCCCGCAAAACGAGTGCCCGAAGTCTCCGCCGCATAAATGAAGATTGCAATAGCCAACATTCTTCTAACAATATTACTGTAAGCATTACTATAAAACTAACATATTATTTAGTTTACTAGAGAAGTGCGATTCGGCTAACACTTCGAACTCCCGACATAGGAGTGAATTTTAAATAACAAATAGATTAGCATAAAAAAAAAAGCCAACCTGGCATTAGATTTATCAACCTTATTTGAATCAATACTCGAAATCGAGCAGGACTCAAATATTTCAAATTGTAATACTACAAGTATGGCAAATACATCTGAAATTAAATTTTTGTTGGACGGTATTCCAAATTTAAATGGAAACCCAAAACTTTTTGCTTCTTTTATTATAACCTGCGACGAAATAGTAGACATATTAAATTCTACAGTCGGAATAACGGATTTACAAAAAAAATATGCATTATTTCACATAAAAAGTAAAATAACGGATAAAGCCGCCGAGGAATTGCGTAATTATAAATTTGAAAATTGGCTAATCCTGAAAACCCATTTATTAAGCTGTTTCCAAAATGATCAAAAACCTACTACTATTATTCTAGATATTTTAAGAGATTGTAATTCTCCGAAAAATGCAAGGAACTTATTAAATAATATAAAAGATAAATTTGAATTATTCAAAACTAAAATTATCACAACCTATGACAATAATGTTGCAAACGAATTAAAAAAATTTAACGAGTCTTTAATAGTAACTCATTTCATTAGTTCATTGAGAGACCCTATGCGAAATAACTTGGCTACACGAAATCCGCAAGCTATTAGTGATATTGAAAAATTATTATTAAATGATTTTCAATATATGCAATATTCAGAAAATAAAATCCGCCCTTTACCGAATATTCCTCCTACGAAATTTCCATTAGCAAATACAAACTTCCCTACCGGACCAATCTACAGGAATTTTACTAGTAACCAACCCAAAAGATTCGCCCCACGTCAAAATATTATTATTAACCAAAGACAAAAACCACCAACACCCATGTCAACCCAATCCAGAATGACAACTAGTTCCAATCAACCTAACAGTTACTTTATGAGACAAAATAGACAATTCGGCACAACCACACCAAATTACATTGTAGAAGAACTTAACACAAACGAAGATGATAATAATTTACCTTTGCACGAAAATGTCGAAGACATTGACGAATCAGAAAACACCACTGACGAAAACTCTTTTTTAGACTTAGACGAAATAACACAACAGGAGAATTGATGAATATAAACTGTAATTCAAAATTACCCTTTATCAGAATTAAAGATTATATTATACTTTTAGACACAGGCAGCACTATTAATCTAATAAACAAGAATTTTGTGGAATCAGAAAACAAAAAAAGCAATAGGTTTAAAATTTTTCAAGAAAACTTCACTTTTAAAACAGCTAGTGGCAACTCTTCCGGAGATTCATATGTTATAATCAATGTTAATAAAAATCCGATTAAATGTTATATTAATAATTTCCATAAAAACTTTAATTTATTATTGGGTATTAACACTCTAGAAATATTAGGCATGTCTATTGATTTAAAGAATAAGAAGGCAATATTAAACAATAAAGAATGTAACTTCGAATATTTTAACGCCCATAATACTAATTGTTTCAACAGCGAATTAAATGAAATTTATATTAGAAGTGATCATTTAAACGAAGAAGAGGAAAAGGAGCTGTTTAAAGTAATCTGTGAATACCAAATGATTTTCCCAAAAGAAAAAGAACCCTTAACACACACAAGTGTAATACAACATAAAATCACGACTACAGACGAAACCCCTATATACACAAAAAGTTACCGGCACCCCGAGATTTATAAAAACGAGATTAATAACCAAATAGCCAAACTTTTAGATGACAAAATAATCCAACCATCCTATTCACCTTGGTCGTCCCCAGTGTGGATGGTGCCTAAAAAATTAGATGTAAGCGGTAAAAAGAAATTTCGAATGGTCATCGATTATAGAAAACTAAATCAAAAAACAGTAGACGACAAATTCCCGATACCCAACATAACAGAAGTGCTTGATAAATTAGGAAAAAATATATATTATACAACTCTCGACTTAGCATCCGGTTTCCACCAAATCCAGATGCATCCTGATTCTATTAGTAAAACCGCCTTCAACACCGATAAAGCACATTTCGAATTCACACGAATGCCCTTTGGCCTAAAGAATGCACCCGCAACCTTTCAGCGACTGATGAATTATGCTTTAAGGGAACATTTAAATAAAATTTGCTTAGTATATTTAGACGATATTATTATTTTAGGAACAAGTTTACAAGAGCATATTGGAAATATCAGAAAAGTATTTAAAACATTAAAATTGCATAATTTAAAAATACAGCTAGATAAAAGTGAGTTTTTAAGGAAAGAAGTTGCTTATTTGGGTCATATTATTTCACAGGAAAGAGTAAAACCTAACCCTTCAAAAATCGAAGCAGTAAAATCCTTTCCCATCCCTAAAACTCAAAAGGAGATCAAACAATTTCTAGGACTTATTGGCTATTATAGAAAATTTATTCCGAATTTCGCCAAACTAACTAAACCTTTAACAAACTATTTAAAAAAGGGAAACAAAGTAGATACTAATAATAAACAATATATTGAAAGTTTCGAAAATTCAAAATTGCAATTAATAAATTCACCTATTCTCCAATATCCTGATTTTACAAAGACCTTCACTATAACCACTGACGCTAGCAATTACGCCATAGGAGCCGTATTAAGCCAAAATGTAAAAGGAAAAGACCTACCAGTAGCATACGCGTCTAGAACATTAAACGAGCATGAGATAAATTATTCCACAACAGAAAAGGAACTATTGGGAATAGTTTGGGCATGTAAATTACCATATGTTTATGGAGTGAGATTCAAAATCGTAACAGACCACCGTCCACTAGTTTGGCTTATGAATCTAAAAGACCCCAATTCGAAATTAATGAGATGGCGTATTAAACTCGAAGAATACGACTACGAAATTATATATAAAAAAGGAACATTGAACTCCAATGCAGACGCTTTATCGAGAATACGAAACAAATTCGAACTGAAATTTACCCACAAAAACATTTTTGAAAAACCAAATAACATAATACATTGTATAAGCAAAGATTTTAAATTAAATAAAGGTTTCGCATTAGAAGTCAATACAAATTTCGATAGCAAACATTATTTACAAAATATATAAATGAATAGTCAAAATTTTGCAATACAACCAATATATGAACAAAAATATAAATTAATACATTTAATAACAAAATCAAATTACTTCGATAAACCAACGTTAAATACAATTAAAGATAGACTCATCGAGATCAAAAATTATTTAATTGAAAACGACATTTTTGAAATTCATTCACCCAAAATATGTTCCGGGCTAGACGAAATAAATTTTGAATTAATTAAAAATTTAATTTGTAAAATATTTCAAGACACTCATATAATTTGGGTTATCCACGAACTTCCAGAAATAAATGTCAGTGATTCTTTAGAAAGTTTACTACCCAATTTAGATGATACCGACGAACAGACAATCCATTCTGATAACGAAAATGAAATTAACGGTGTTATATTCAAGGATATTCCTTTAAATGTTGGAAAAAACCAAATAATAATAAAAATAGGTGACAAATTTCAAATAAATTTAGAAAAATTATTCAAAATTAAACAAAGACTAATAGTAACCGTAGATAAAGAAAATACAAATAAAAATATTTGTGAAATGTTTAAAAATTATCTTGTACCAAATGTAAATTATTATTGTCTAATTGACAACGATTTAATTGCAATAATTAATAATATATTACAAACTACATTTGTTAAAAATTCTTTCAAAATTATTCAAACGACAATACAATTAGAAGATGTTTTAAATGATAACGATCAAAATTTACAAATACAGTTGTATCATGAAGGAAAAACAAATCATAGAGGTATAACAGAAACGTATCAGAAATTAAAAAGAAGATATTATTGGCCTAATATGATTTCAAATATTCAGAGATTTATTAATAACTGCGAATTATGCCAAACTTGTAAGTATGAACGAAATCCATACCAAATACCCGATCAGTTAACTCTCAATGCCAAACATCCTTTCGATATATTACACCTTGATGTATTAACCCTAAATAAACAAAAGTACTTAACTATAATAGATTCCTTTACTAAATTCGCAGCATGTAAATTATTAGATAATACCACATCCACTAAAATTGTTGAAAATTTATTAGAATATTTCGCCCAATATCAAGTGCCTAACAGAATTATTACCGATAATGGTGTAGAATTTAACAATGAAATGATCAAAAATTTATTAACCGGTTATAAAATTGTACTTCATATTACTTCAACTAGCAACTCGCAAAGTAACGGTTTAATCGAACGCTTACACTCATCTTTGATAGAACATCTTCGAATTTTGGAGCAAAGACATGAATTTAAAAACTTGGATACAGTTAATAAAATAAATATCGCAATAATAGCCTATAACAATTCGTTAAATTCAACCAAATGTACCCCGATTGAAACACTATTTGGAAACGATTGTGAAAATAAAATACTAAAATTTCAAGATACAGATCAGGATTATTTAAACATTTGGAAAGACAAATTGAAGACAATACGCGAGAAGGTGAAACAAAGAGCAGAAATGAATAAAATTAAAAGATTCCTGAAACAAAAACCAACAAAAGACCAAGATTTAGAAATTAAAACAAAAGAAGTTCTAGTAAAAGAAAATCCTAGATTAATAACAAAATTTAAAAAGCCTCTATTTAAAAAACAATCCTTGACAGAATTCAATAAAATAAGAAATACAGTAACTTTAAAGGACGGGAGAAAGTTTAAAACAAATAAACTAAAGAGAAAACGTATGTTCGTTTCAGATGTTCCTACCGAGGAACAGAAATCTTAAGCAGGATCGATTCAACCGCCGGAATTAATTTATTAGAACTCGGCAATGTAAATATTTATACGCATTCTAAATATTCATATTATCATTTTAATTTTAGTAAAATTAGTGTAGAATTCGATAAAATAACAATATATATTTTAGATATAAAAGAAAAAATTAGCAATAGTAAGAGTGAATTACATTATGAAAGGGAATTACAAAATAATTTGAATATACTAAATTATAACTATGCAAAAGTTAAGGCAAAACTCGTAAATTTATTCAATAAAAGGTCAAAAAGAGGTTTAATAAATGGACTGGGTAACATAATCAAAAGTATAACAGGGAATTTAGATTCACAAGATGCGGAAAAATATGAATTAATGTTCGAAAAAATTAAGGAAAACCAGAAATTATTACAAGAACAAAATATAGAAAATATTAAATTAAATAAGGAAATGATTAATAAATTTAATAAACAAATCGAAAATCTATTTCATAACGAAAATTTAATAAGGTCCAGAATAATGCAGTTAGATGGGATGTTACAAAATCAAATGACTTACCAAAACTTATTTAGGATAAAAGATATTATAAATCAGATTGTTTTCATGTTAATTAATATTCTCGAAATGATAGATGAAATAGAGACCAGCCTTACTTTTTGTAATATAGGAAAACTACATAGTTCCATAATAAATATAAATGAATTAAAACATTTAATATCTGAATTTAATATAAATTTAAATTTTTGGGATTTAAATATCCAAATAACCAGTCATTGTAAAATTGAACAAGATCAAATAAAATATCTTCTAGAAATACCACTATTCGAAAATCAAAATTACGTATTAATACAAACAACACCTATACCAACGTTAGTTGAAAATCAGATGTATTTGCTAAATAAAGAAAAAGAATTAATTATGAAACATAATAATAAATTGTATTACGTCTATGATTGTAAAATGATTAATAATAATAATTATTGTAAAACAAACTTTATAGAAGTCAATGAATGTTATAAACAATTAATAAACTATCAAAATAATGAACAATGCGAATATCATAAAATAAATGAAATATTTGCCTTATTCAAAATTGAAAATTCAAACATAGCTTACCTCGCTAGTAGTAAAACAAGAAATTTGGAAATAAATTGTACACGTTATTATATTAAAAAGAGAATTATAGGAATATACAAATTTATTGTCGGGAATGATTGTACGATAGATAATTATAATTTAGTCCCAACAATGAATAATGCTAGAGAAATCATTTTTGAAAACATGAATTTTGAAATCAGAAATGACAAAATTGTTAATAGATCTTTCGAAATCAACACTATTCATAAACAAAATATAATCATACCCGAAATCCCAAAGATAAAAGAAATAATTACTAACGGAGAACATAGTGTAACTAACTCTGCAATGATAGTAATTATAATTGTAATTTTAATCATTGTAATAATATATAAAGTAAGAGTTAAATATTTGAAAATTAAGAAAAATAAGATTAATTCCGATATAATTTTGGAAGATGTCAGAAACTCGGCAATATTGTAAAAAGAACTTAAATCATCACTTAATAAGGGAGGAGTTATATTGGTGCATTATAAGCATATTACATGTTGCAT
>OX063288.1:14277646-14285146 GCA_944039245.1 Nebria salina
GGGGGGCAAACTGGCTTTTACACGCCCTCTATGGCTGCTAGCCCTCTTTTACACCGCGGGCTGGCCTCTCCTCAGCTTTGCCGTCGGTCGAAGTTATTTAATGAATACGGCCGCGAAGCTAGACACCGCGTCCCACGTAGTCACCCTGGCCATCATCTCACCGACGATGGTCTCCGTCAACAACTGCTGTCGGAAGCTCCTCTCAAGTGTCTCCCTTTCCTCCTCAAAGCACGTACAGTGGAAGAACACATGCTCCACATGCTGCCTCGTTGTCCAAGCCGTTATTTCCGGGATGAGCCGATGGGTCCAACGCCCCATGGCAGATGCGTCTCTGAGTCGCTGCCACCGCTCTGTCATCATCGTCCTGGTTTCTGCGGTGATGGTGCTTCGGTCGGTGACCGTGTCATCGCGCCTTCGCCTGTATATAACCGCCCGTTCTTCTGCCATCAGCAGGATCACCATCATGTCAGCAATAACGCACACGGCGTCATACGACACCGTGCGGAATGCCCGGGTCACTCGCAGGGCACTCCTACCGTAGACCGACATCAACCCTCGCGCGTATGATGGTACTACCATGGCTGTTGACCAGATCGGGGATGCGTACAGCATCACCGAGATGACGACGGTTGACAGAAGTTTCTGTCGCGCCTGTCTCGGTTCGCCAATATTTGGCATGATCCGTGCGAGCGCGTTGCAGACTGCTCCCGCCTTCGTGCTCGCAATCTGCAGGTGCTCGTTGTAATGGAGTCTCGCGAAGATTTGAACCCCTAAGTAGCGTAGAGATGGCTGCGACAGGATCACGCATCTCCGACTCTCAGGGCAAAAGAAATGGGTCACCACACAAGGACTGCCTCTGTCTGGTGCTTGGCAAGTTGCAGGCCGTTCGCCACTAGCCATCCATGGATCTTGCCGACGGCCTCGTTCGCCATCTGCGTAATTTCTTCCAGGTGCTTGGTAACTACCACTACCGCGACGTCGTCTGCCGAGCCGAGAGTCGTGGTCTTTGAGGGTACCGGTAGCCTAAATACCCCGTCGTACATTATGTTCCACAGCAGAGGGCCGAGTACTGAACCCTGTGGAACGCCTCCCGTGATGTTGCGGGTCTTGGGTCCTACGTCTGTGTTGTACAACACAGTTCGGTAACTAAAATAGCTCACGATTATGCTTCTGATGTATTGCGGGACCTCCGTCTCCCTCAGTGAACACAGGATGCGATCCCAGTTGAACGCGTTCCTCACCTCCAGAGTGACGATGGCGCAATACCTCTTGCCCCATGCTTCCACTGGCTGCCAGCGATGGCCTGGCGCGCGGTGTGCACGACGACGTTGATGGCATCCCCTGTGCACCTTGCCTTCCGGAACCCGTATGGACTAGTTGACAGACCCCGGGTTCCTTCGGTGAACTTCTCTAGCCGACTGCAGATGATCCTGTCAAGCACTTTTCCCGCCGTATCCAGCAAGCAGATCGGACGGTACGATGACGGTTCGTGTGGTGGCTTGTTCCCTTTCGGGAGGAGGACCAGCTTCTGCTTCTTCTACCTGCTAGGGAAGATTCCTTTCCCAAGGCAGGTATCGTACGTTCGTAGGAAGACGTCTGGTCCAAATCTGATGGAGATTTTCAGAGTGGCGTTTGGGACGCCATCCGGGCCTGGTGCTTTCGAGTCCCCGATCCTACTGCAGGACTTGAGCAACTCGTCTACTGAGATCGCAGGCACGTGGTCGGTTGGCGAATCCTCGGTGTATGTGAGATCCGGTTGGTCTGGAAACAGGGTTATCACTATCCTATCCAGGAAAACTGGGCAGGATGGAAAAGTCATCCTCGAGTTCTTTAGCTTCGACATGACGGTCCTGTAAGGCCGTCCCCATGGATCACCATCGACTGCGTAGCACAGATCTCTCTAGATACGGCGCTTGCTATAGCTGATCTCTCTCTTTAGGGCCCCCTGAGCTTCGTGGTGCTGAATCCGTAAAGTTTCGTGGTCCTCACGACCTCTAGCGCCTTGTGCCTGTCGTCGGGAGTGGTGGCATATCCTCCGAAGTTGGACGATCTCCTCGCTCCACCGGTAGACTGGCGAATGGCGATTCTTCCCGCTGCTCGTCGTCATATCCGCGTGGCAGGCGATGGTGACTAGTGACATGAGCCGGGAAGACATGTGCTCTGCTGAGGTTGGCATCTCCTTGGATCTTCGCCCACCCTCTGCAGCAATGTCAAGGACTATCCTGGTGGTCGCTATGAGTATAGTGGTCACTGACCGTGACTCGGGGGAGAGGTTCTCGCTGGCAAAAGTCACGTTTATTATAGAGCAATTTCCGTTTCGGGTAAACGTGGGAGTTGTCCCAGTGTTTAAGCGAATTGCTTCCAAAACGCGACAAAGTCCAACAGTGCCTCACCCCGCCTGTTGGTCGCTCTACTGCCCCATTCTGCTGCCCATGTGGGGGACGTCGGCGTCCCGCATCCTCGGCTAGGTCATTCAGCAAGTCCTCGAATTCACACTGTGTTGCACTTGGTGGAGCATAAACGCTGTACACGTAGAAACCGTTCACTCAAGCCCAGGTGAATCCGGCTCTCAATAAATGCGGCATTTCCTGGACGAAGATCTTTCCACACACACAGATCGCTGCCCGGCTCGACGCGTCCGAGATCCAGGAACGCGAGTTTGCGATGTCCCTGTACTGCTCCAACAAAATGGCGACATCGATGTCCAGGCCTCGCACGGATTGCGCCAGCAGGTTTTGCGCAGCCTCGCAGTGGTTGAGATTTAGCTGGAGGATTCTCATCTTCCACCTGATGCTACCTTTGCCGCTGCTTGGTACGCCGGGCACCCAAAGCTCCCCGTCGGATGGTTTTTCCTTTGGGTGTGGCCCACCTCACTGCATCAAACAGCTTTTGGACTTGTCTGTCCCCTTACAGTTGCGCTGGGTGTCCGAACGCCCAGCACTTATAGCACTTCCGCACGTCGATCTTTTGCTTGATTCGGCAGTTGGCCAAGCCTATGCGCATGCCGTTCCCCACCACCTTCCGGCTAGGTCTGTCGGTATTCGAACCAGGGCCGCCTGCGTACCCTTGTACGCCCTTCGGATGGACTTGACGGCCGCCGCTCCGACTTCTACCCCCAACCTTTTGCTAAAAGCATCGTCAGCTCGTCGAGATCACAGATTTCTAAGATCATCTCGTCCGTCTAGGTCACGATGCTCGCTGAGTCGCCTAGCTTCCTGGAGATGGCGTTCGATACCTGGGTTGCCACGGCGGACTACCTCCAGCAACAGGTTTCCGGCGGCATTCCTCCTCACCTTTGCCTCATTGTCACCGACATCCTTAAGGGACAGATCGCTTTTCAGCTGCCTCAGTATGTCCGCGTATGATGGAACTCCCTCACAATGACAATGTCAGGGCGTGAGGAACGCAGCTACGAAGATCTACGCTTCGTTGCTACTTGCCAGTCCATCTGCGTCTGTGGCTTTCCTCTCATTGTCGCAGCAAGTGTGCTCTGTGCTGGATGACTTCCGATTGGTGACCCATTCCTTCTCCCGTCCGGCTTCACTAGCTTCTTCTCTTTGACTTCAGGGGACTCAACGGGTCCCCTCTTTTTGGAGGCGTCCTTTCCGCGTTGCGCCCGCAAACTAGTAGTGGTCTGCGTAGCCACCTCTGTTGTGGCCGGCACTTTTTGCCCTCTAGTTGTTCCCTGGTTAGGCAAAGTTTGCGTATGGACCGCTGCTGTCTGAGGTTTATCCGCAGGCAGGTGATTCGTCGCTTTGTCCGCGTAGTCGTCGTATAGCTTCCTGACGACTGCGGTCAAACGCTTTATCTCGTGATGTACGTTATTTTTTGATTTTACGTACTCCTGCAGTTACGCGATTTTATTACCAAGCGCGTAGAACGGCTGCAACTTCATCTCAAATAATTCTTTCTCCGGTGTGTATATATGTATATGTGTATATGCGTATATGTGTATATGTGTATATGTGTATATGTTAATATTTTGGAGTTTGATTTCCCTTTTTGGCTTCTATTTGTTTTTAATTTTGGTCACGACGCGTTTCTATCGCTAGATCATTATCGAATGACAAGGTTATGATAAATTATATGTATATGTGTATATGTGTATATGTGTATATGTGTATATGTGTATATGTGTATATGTGTATATGTGTATATGTGTATATGTGTATATGTGTATATGTGTATATGTGTATATGTGTATATGTGTATATGTGTATATGTGTATATGTGTATATGTGTTTATGTGTATATGTGTATATGTGTATATGTGTATATGTGTATATGTGTATATGTGTATATGTGTATATGTGTATATGTGTATATGTGTATATGTGTATATATGTATATGTGTATATGTGTATATGTGTATATGTGTATATGTGTATATGTGTATATGTGTATATGTGTATATGTGTATATGTGTATATGTGTATATGTGTATATGTGTATATGTGTATATGTGTATATGTGTATATGTGTATATGTGTATATGTGTATATGTGTATATGTGTATATGTGTATATGTGTATATGTGTATATGTGTATATGTGTATATGTGTATATGTGTATATGTGTATATGTGTATATGTGTATATGTGTATATGTGTATATGTGTATATGTGTATATGTGTATATGTGTAAATGTGTATATGTGTATATGTGTATATGTGTATATGTGTATATGTGTATATGTATGTGTGAGAGCGAGTGTGTGTGTGTGTGTGTGTGTGTGTATGTGTGTGTGTGTGCATGCTCTCTGCAGCCTAAATGGTTGAAGCTAAATTTACGAAACTTTAAACTTAAGACTTGCATATGTGCAAAGCGGAAGTGCTTGTTTACTATTGTTATTTTTGGCTGTTTCTGCAATTACTCAAAAATGGTTACAGTTACAGAAAAATTGATTCAAAAAAAGTTAAATGTATTTATATTACGCGATATTTTTTTTTTGCTTTTTTTGTTAGTATTAAATCACAAATAAATAGAAAAAATTTGAGATGATGTCCATAATAATTTTTTCGTAGTGTGTCGCAAAACGATCCTGTTGAATTTCTGGTTGATTTGATAAGAGAGAACGACTCGTAAGTTACATGTCGTATGTCTTCAAAACATTTCGAGTGCAGACGGATTAAACCTTGCGCTTATCCAGGCGCGACCATAACGCAGATCTAACTCTGTATTTTGGTAAGATAAATTTAAAAAACGTGCGTTAATTAAAGTTCTACAACATACAAGTCATCAAATATTTTCTGCGGACAAATCTGTCACAAGTCAGCATATATTTTTTACGGACAATTTAGCGCAGAACAATTTCTCGCAAAATTCATTGCAGATGTATTGATTGTTCCACACAATGAATAATGTATATATCAAGAATTTTTCACTTTGTTGTTTGGAGATTTCTTTATGAATGATGTATTGTAAATATGCTGTGATTAGTTTTTAGGTTATATTCATTTTACGTTCTATACAATAAGTTTAAGTACTGTAATCATGGAAAATCCACGAGTTAATAATTGTTATCATAATGTCAAGATTCAGTTCATATATTTGATTTTTAGAACTGTAATAAATAGTAGCGTTACGTTTTCAATTTGGTTTACGGCCCCAATTGGTCAGTAACCAGGGTAATATGGGTGTATGGCGATTGAAATTCGAGTTTTCACACGAATGTGGAATTTTTAAACCGCGGGCTCAGCCCGGATTTAATTGGAGATCGTCACGTCAAACCTCGAAAAGTCGCCCAAAATCAAAGGTAATCGAATTTTAGTCATTATCACACCCCTAGTCACGGTTCTCAAATTCGTGTTGAGCGTGGTCATAATTCTATCGCCGTCATGCTCGCCTTGGGTTCAAGGTCGGTTCTAAAATGGGAAATTCTATTTTCAGGCTTTCACCTCCCTGTATAACTTTTATGTTAGCTGGAAACTTATAAGTCAGTTCTACTCTGACGCTTGGCATCTGGGACTTCGTCCGCACGTAGAATCCACGTCGGTTGGTGTTCGGCTGGGGCTTGATTCTTGAAACCGTGCGCATCGTTTCGCATGCGAGAAAGTACGTACGATGTCTTACGCATGCGAACAATAAATGCACGAAAATTATATTCTTGAACAGTGTGCGCATCTACGAGCTCCGTTTCGCGTACGATTCTTGAACCACAATAAACGTTGCCGGCACGTGATACTTCTAGCCAATAAAATCAATGTATTTTGAAAATTCTTTTTGACGAATGTTGACGTATTTGAGGGTTTTTAATATTGCAGTGTTGTTTCGGTACACATTTATTTCGTAAGCTTAATATCTCTTTAAATGTTAAACAAATCGTAAAAACTTTTCGCGTAATTTATTATCTTTTAGCATATGTGTACATTGTCAAAAGCGCAGGAAATTGTACTTCTGAACAAAAAATTTATAAATCGAATGTATACAACAATAAAAACAATAAAAAATTGCAAGTCATTAATTAAATTTCTTGCCAATTCCTTTGATAGCCGAAATAATTTTATGAATTGCCTCTCAGGTAAAGTAAATGCATTTTGCCTCTGAGAAACTCTTCATTCCTTGTACATTGCATTTTCTGCTTTTTCCATGGCATTTATTACATCGAGGTGGATCAATTCATCCAAATTTGCCATATTTAAAAACTAGAATAATTGAAACTACGGAATAAACTTAAATATGTATTGCAAAGATTATAACCAATGGCATTCGTTTAGTATTGCCACTAAACTGATCTGTTGCGAACGGCAATAACCATGCGATGTAAGCACATACGAGCGCACATCGCTTGGTCAAGAATACCGTTATCTTGCGCGTATGCGCTTCTTACAGAGTTACGCATGCGAAACGAAGCGCACGGTTTCAAGAATCGGGCCCCTGGAGTTTCTCCGGTTCGTCGCATTGTGGATTATTTCCAGTACGTACACCGTGGAGCGCCGCTTGGAAGTGAGCGCCGTCCCCACTCTACCGCCCGACGGTTCCCGAGTCGAGACGAAAGAACGAAGTCTTGCACCGAATCAAACCGAGCAGCGCAGCAGACGAGACGCGCCAGCTGTGGGTCCACCTATCGCTCTCCCACCACTGCCAGATAAGCCAACTCCAATATATAATTAAATTTTTTTTTCTGTGTTTCTACTTATGGTTTTTGTTATTGGCATAGCTGCCATTATTATTATATTATTAAGGTTGTTACTCGGTCCGTCGACCGCATATTGGTTAATATTATCATTATTACGTTGCTGTAATCTACTGTACAATCTGATCAAGCTACTCTCGTATCTTATGCACGCGCACTTCGTCTCTACTGGTCGACCAATCGAATACGTCGTGTTACTGTATAGCGCTTCGCTCCGTGGATATTATTTTTAAGAAGGTCCGGTGAAGGCCCTCTCGTCTGTCAGCTGAAACTGCCCACTACGCGGGTAACTTTTGCAAGTTCTTTTTCTCGGTTTCACGTTATTGTAATTAAACTGCATCTGTTTCACTTAAATTATATCACTT
>OX063288.1:14290146-14302646 GCA_944039245.1 Nebria salina
ACCCTGTCTTCGGTCCACTATAAATCCTCGTATTTTACCATCTTCAGTTTTTGCCCATATTATTAATATATCAGCTATTGGAGAGTTTGTTATCCTATTTCAATTTATTTGATAATAATAAATTCTTGTTAGTTATAGTATTTATACTACTTACCAGGTTTTATTACCAGATAAAGTATATGTTTTGGAAGATCTATTATATTTGGCTTTTGTTTCCATACCAGATGGATCACTTCCATGATTTGCTTCGGTTAATCCAAAGCATCCCACTAATTCGCCTTTTGCTATAACAAAGTGTTTGAAGTAATATCATTCTTATACCAAATAGCATTACTACCACTTACAAGGGGAAGCCACGTAGTGTGGATCACCGATTTGGCTGAAATTTTGCCAGATGGTAGGTGACGCAATAAAAATAATACGAATTTTGCCGTTTTGTGCACTTCTCAAGAAAATTCGAGAAAATCACGTTCAAAGATTTAACATCTAGTTTTGTACAAGAAAAATCGATACTTAACTGTGCGGTGGCGTAGCGCAGTGGATAGCGAGCTGGCGTACAGACCCAGTGGGCAGGAGTTCTAGCCCGTACTCTGTCGTCTTTTTTCTGCTGTATAAAATTTCATTTTTGATTTTTTTATTGCAAATAAAATATAAAAGTTGATAAATTTTATAATATTTATTAAAAACTTTGTAAAATTTATATAATAGAAAATATTTTAAATTTAATTATTCCCGCTGTTTTTATACTCTTTTATTAAATTTTTGGAGTCTGAAACGCAACTATAAACAAAGTAAAACAAAATAAAACGCCACTTGCTGGCAATATCTACATTTTAAAATAATAATTACCATCCGAGTGAATGCTGCAATAATCAATAATTTTAAATCTTATTTACAATAATAAAAATAAAGTCATACAGAGAAAAAAGCCGGCTAGAATTCCTGACCACTGCTTCTGTACGCCTGCTCGCTATCCACTGCGCCACGCCACCTCACAGTCAAGTATCAATTTTTTTTCTACAAAACAAGATGTGAAATCTTTGAACACGATTTTCTCGAATTTTCTTGAGAAGTGCACAAAACGGCAAAATTTGTATTATTTTTATTGCGTCACCTACCATCTGGCAAAATTTCAGCCAAATCGGTGACCCACACTACGTGGCTTCCCCTTGTTAGATCATAAAGTGAAATTTTAATAGCAATACAGTAAAGGTGAAATTTTGACGCGAATTAAAAAATTTATTTAAAATTTGGTTAAATGTCACATTAGAACGAAAGTGGCGCTAACGATCAAACAAAGATTAGCATTGCCATTGACAGAACCAGGCCTAATACTGTGGTTCGAGCCACTGTGAAAATTGTCTAATCATCTATAACGACAAAAAATTGCTTTAATAAATATATTGGTTACATTTTAAATATACCTATGCTCAAAATATTAACAGTAAATTTTAAAATTTTATAATACCTCAGATACTTGGCGGTCAGCTTACATTTTATAAAACCAGACCTAAAATGTCAAGAAAATCATAGTAAACGTCCGGAGTGTACTATGTACCATAATAAATATTCCACGGATGAAAGTATTCACTTGTAATACTGTGAGTAGTCAAAGTTATGTCGATTATTTTTGACAGTGTATTACGAAACAATCTACTTAACTTTGACTACGAATTGTATTCGTAGGACAATTCTATGAACCAAATCTATTTTTTTATTTAAAAAAATTAAAAATAGCATTTCTAATGTTTCCATAAATATAGCAACCAGGAAAACAGTTACTGTTACTTGCAAACATCTTGCAAATTTGAAATGTCAAAAGTGTTTTTTGTACGTATTTTTCATCAATAATATCAAAGATTATTCAATTTATAATGGAAAGTTTGTGATACAAATTTGGAATAAAATCAGAGGCAGAAATTGAGAGCGTCATTAAAAGTAATGTGCCTATAAATACACAAAAATCCGGAAAATCGTTTTGGAATTAATTTCATAATTTTTTGATAGAAAAAAAATTATAAACTTGATGACTGAACGTCACCAATGGAATAAAATATTATATTTAAAAACTGGGCCGCTAATGTAAAAAAACAGGATGGAACAGTTTATAAGGAAGGTGTCGTGCAGCATATGTGGTACACCACAGCCAAAATGATTCGAGAAATGTATTTTAATTCTTGGAATGCAAAGATAGATCTCTTCAACGATGTAGCTTTTAAAACAGCAAAACAGGCTAGATATGCTGCAAGAGAGCTATTGAAAATTAGCCCAGAAAAAAGAACCAATAGCGCGGAAGCTGTAACTGAAGAGGAATATACAAATATCTTTGAAGTTTTAGGCGAAAAATCTGCTGACGGTCTGCAAAAAAAATTGTTCTTCATCGTTTCTTATGATCTTGCTTGGCGGAGCGGATGAGTCGATTGTATGACTTACTTTTTCAAAGAAGAAACTGATAATCCGGAGATACCTACAGGTCGCATAGAATGCAAACCGATTTTTTCTAAGATTGCACAAGGAGGTGTAAAGAAATTAGCAGAAGGTAAATGGCTTATTGACAATAAAAATTCTGGTTTTGGTCCTATTAGGTATATTTATCTCCTTCTTCTTTTTCAATGATTTTATTAAAATTAATTTTATTTTTAGTTGTAGTTGTACATATTTATACGTGGGAGGTGGTGCGTAGAATGATGTGGTCTCTGAAGCGTGTGCCGTTGTTACCGTTGCTGTAGTGGTGGTAGTTGTTTCCACCGCTGTGGTGATACCACGCCCAACAAACGGCATCCTGATATCGCTACACTACAAATAGTCAAGCCGTTTCGAAATACAGTACCGGTGATTGAAGATCACAAAGAGTTACTAATTCTACCTACCGCGCTAATGTAACAAAATGCGCGTCTTATGTGAACGTGCACACGTTTGGTTCTCTCTCAACTATATGCGTGGAGCAATATCGCTTTTTATATAAACCTTGATGTTGCTCGTGGGTGAGATCTTCTGTACACACTTTAATGTGCAGATTAAGGTTACTTCGTAAATGCTTAAATTGATTTAAACAAATAAATCACAATGTAATTAAACTATAAAAATATAACAAAATTCAATAATAATGAATCATATGATGATTTAAGCTGCAGTTAGTTATTGGCAAGTACTACTTACTAATCGCAATCTGAAGTGAGAGCTCTATGTCAACCGACATCGCGGTTATATACTTAATGTCGACCTAAATTCAAATGGCCATTTTTGTAAACAGATATAAAAATAATATATATATATATATATATATATATATATATATATATATATATATATATATATATATATATATATATAATATATGTGTATATATATATATATATATATATATATATATATATATATATATATATATATATATATAAAACCCCACCTCGAGCGTGTGCACGGGTGTAAAGTGGTACAAAACCGAAAAAATGTATATATATATATATATATATATATATATATATATATATATATATATATATATATATATATATTTATATATATATATATATATATATATATATATATATATATATATATATATTATATATATATATATATATATATATATATATATATATAAAACCCCACCTCGAGCGTGTGCACGGGTGTAAAGTGGTACAAAACTGAAAAAATGGCTTTCTCAGCGGCCAAAACGTTCCACTACTTTATGATAGATAGCGTTTATGACAACTTTGAGTTTGGGAATGTTTGTCACAAATAAAAAAAACATGTTTCCAGGGATTTTTCTAATTTTTCTCCTTCACCCCTTTGCCGGTGGTATATAGGGGGTAAAAATGGATAATCGGCTACATGGAATGAAAAACTTTATTTTGTCAAGAAAGAAAATCCAATGGATTACTTATGATGTCCATGACCATTTATATAGTGTTATACATTTATACTATGTAAATGTATAACACTATGTAAAAGTTAATGTATAACCCTTTGTAAATAGTCATGGACATCATAAGTAATCTATTGGCTTATAGTTCTTGGCAAAAGAAAGTTTTCAATACATGTAGCCGATTATCCATATTTACCCCCTAAATACCGCCGGCAAAGGGGTGAAGGAGGAAAATTATAAAAATCCCTGGAAACATGTTTTTTTTACTTGTGACAAACATTCCCAAATTCAAATTTGTCATAAACGCAATCTATCAAAAAGTAGTGGAACGTTTTGGCCGCTGAGAAAGCAATTTTTTGGTTTTCCACCACTTTACAGCCCTGTACACGCTCGGAGTGGCGTGGTAGGTAGAATATTACCCCAAAATCGTAAAATTGATCAAATTTCCTATGAGAAAACAGGTTTCGCATTCGAATTAGCTGGAAAACCTCGTCAAAGCAAAGTCGTGGAAAATTTTGGCCGCATCGGCGTTAATGGGTTAAGGAGTGGGAAGTTACTGAAATCAACTTGTTCATTGACAATGAACAAGTTGATGTCAGTAACTTTCCAGTCCTTAATATTGGAGTGTCTGCTACCATATTAATGATAGTCAATAAAACACGAAAGTCAGCAATCTTATTAATATGGTTTATTTAAATTTAGGGAATAGAGAATCATATTTTTATATGAATTGACAGATTCTTATTTATCGCTATAGAGGCTAACTAAAAACAATATACATGAGGACGGCGGAACCAAATTAAACTAAAATTAATGTTTTCTTCAACAAAAACCATAGAACACAACTTATCAGTTAAATCTAAAAATGACCGTACGGTAATAATTCCACAACTGACACTAAAAAACTTAATCATTCCTGAGTGTGTTACTATCGAACAAGATTATTATTGTATGTACACTACTATTAATTTTACAGAATTAAAAATAAATTGCGAAATTTAAAATATACCAGTAAGAAAACTTTTTTGTTCTACTACAAATTTATATTTTATACTTAAAAAAGAAGCAAAATTTGACACATCAAAAATCCGCACAGACCACATGAACTCTGAAGAATTTAAATACGTTTTCAATTTAATCAAAGACTATTCGGATGTCTTTTATATAGAAAACCAAGAATTGATATCCAGATATCAAATCAGACACGACATAAAAACGGGAGACGAAACGGTAATTTACACGAAAACATATAGAAATCCCGAAATCCGTATACAGGAAATTAAATCAAAAATTCAAAAAATGCTCGAACCAAATATAACACGTCCTTCCAATTCACCCTGTTCATCCCCTATCTGGATTGTTCCTAAAAAATTTAACGCATCCGGAAGAAGAAAATGGCGAATAGTAATTGACTATCACAAACTCAACGAAAAACCATCGGTGACCAATACACATTACCCAATATTACAGACCTATTAGACCAGTGATTCCCAAAGTTGTCTATATCGACCCCCAGCAGAGTATGACAAACTGCAAGGGGTCTACGTCAGCGAAAAAAAAATTTGGGGGTCCATGAAATGAAAATAGGGGTCCACGATATTTACTAACATTATACTATCTTATAATATAAAGACATATACATTATTTATAAAAGTATCTATGACGTAAAAAATTTATTTTATATGTTTATAAAATTGTGTAAGTTGTAGGAAGTAGGCATTCGCTTTGTGGTCGCAATACATTTTGAACTTGAAAAACCTGCACATAATGATATAACAGTCTCAGAGAAACATCTTTGTAATTATTAATGTCTTTGCTCAGAGCTTCGCGAACTTGCACTGACATGTTTAATTCGTCACTCTATAAATACGAATGTGAGACAAATACGTTTATTCGTTTCCTGAATCTTGAAAAGAAAGTATTAAGAAAATATTTAAAAAAATATAAAATGGTAGTTTATCACACAAATTATAGTGAATCAGTGTTATTTTGTTTGAGAGTGCCGGAGAAAAGTAAGTACATTATTTTTTATTAAATTTTAGTTTTGTACTCGTAGTTATACGCCTATGCCTGCCATAAAATCTAAGACCATACGATTTAAATTTGAATTTGATTTTTTAATATGCAGCTGCTGGACTTTATGTCTTATTTAAATAGATTAATTTTGCCCACAGATGACTGATTCCATGTCCAAATCTAAAAAGAAATGTAGACAGTACAGTGTTGATTATTTGAAGCTTGGCTTTATTCCATCATTGTCGGACAAACAATTGCCTATGTGCCTTTTATGCAACAAAGTTTTGGGCAATGACGCTATGAAACCATCTTAGCTGCAGGATCTTCTGAGAAAACAGATAAAGATTTGAAATACTTTCAAACACTCAAAGATAAACTTCAGAAGAGACCCACGATGGACAGAATGTTCGCTTTGATGTCACAAAGAAACGATGATGGTTTGCGGGCATCTAACAATATCTCGTTACTTATAGCAAAATCCGGAAAACCGCATACTATCAGAGAGAAGTTAATTTTACCAGCCGTTGAAGAGGTTTAAAAAACTGTTTTGTTTTACACAAACCTGCATCTGATATCATTAAAAGAATTCCCTTAAGCAACTATACTGTTGAAAGACGTATTGATGAAATGAGTTCTGATATTAAAAGCTTCTTGTGTAATTATTTGCAAACGACCCATTTCTCTATACAACTGGAAGAGTCAACTATACCTGGTAATGCAGCATTATTATTGGCATATGTTCGTTTTATTATGAATCAAGAAATCTACGAAGAACTGCTCTTCGCAAGAACTTTAACAACCGACACTAAAGGTGAATCAATATTTCATGTTTTGAAGGATTACTTCATTGAAAAAGCAACCCCTTTATCAAATATAATATCAATAGCTACAGATATACCTGCCAAGGTTGGACGTTATCGTGGATTTATAAGCTATTTAAAACAAAATGTGTCAGGGGTGTTAGCAATACATTGCGTCATCCATCGACAACATTGAGTTGCTAAAAATTCGAGTGTTAGATTGCATGAATCTCTTCAATTAATGCAGTAAACCGAATCCGAAGCAACGCGTTGAATATGCGGTTATTTGCGAAGTTGTATGAACAAAATGATGAACACTTTCATCAATTACTCCTTCACACTGAAGTACGCTGGCTGTCGAAAGGCTTACGTTTTGCACTTTTTGAGACTATTTTAGAATTTCTGGATACTAAAGATAAAATTTTAAAAGAAAATTTAATGAAGTGGAAAACAGACATCGCCTATTTAAGAGATTTGCTTACAAAATTTGATATGGTTAATTTGCAGTTGCAAAGCGACAGTCTAAATTTGATTAAAACAAAGTCCATTTTATCAGCGTTTCTTGCCAGAGTTAAACTAATGAAGCAGAATATTGGACGGGGCGAATTTGCCCTGTTCCCTAATTTATCACAGACAAACTGCCAAGGAGACGACGTTTCAATTTACGTTCAACATTTAAATGCCTTCTATTCAGATTTTGAAACAAGGTTTGAGGACGTTTTGACTATGGTTATACCACCGTGGATAAGTAACCCATATGGTGACATAGAAGAAACAAATGTCATAATACAAGAGGAACTGACTGAACTAAGTGCAAACGAAGAACTTAAGGTTCAGTCTAAAAACGGATATCAGCAATTCTGGCTGCAAAACAACATACCCGTTACTTATCCCGTATTATGGAATATAGCAAGGAAATTTTTAATTTCGTTTCCATCGTCTTACCTAGTGGAAAGGGGGTTCAGCGCTGTTACGAATCTCCTAACATATATATAATATATTATTAAAGCATCAGGTTCATTTTTCTCACTAAAAACATTTCCTTATTGCTTAGTTTATTTTATGTTTAATTAATGTTTCGTATATTTCATATAACAGATACAAAATTTTATTTTGAGTAGTTTTAATTAAAATTCAATTAATAAATGTATAAAACGTAACATGTGTTTTTACTTTAAGTTTTTAACACTAAACTTCACTACAGTTAGAAATTTACAAAAAATCAATATCAGGTAAGTGGGGATCTACCCAAAACCGAAAAACATGGCAAAAGATCTACGACACAAAAAAGTTTGGGAACCTCTGTATTAGACGGTGCCATAACTTCACGATACTCGACTTAACATCTGGGTTTCACGAAATAGAAATGGACCATAGCGATATTTCAAAAACAGCATTCAATACGAAAAACGGCCACTATGAATTTTTAAGAATGCCTTTTGGTTTAAAGAATGCAACCGCTACCTTCCAGCGAGTAGGTAGGTGGGTAGGATTAAATTTAAGAGACATATCAGCCTCTAGGGCTATTCGCGCCATAAACTATTTAATGAAATAAATTAGCAATTAAAATATATATTGTGTAAATATAAAATTGTAAAAATAAAATCAATAAATTGTAAAATATTAATAAAGCGGATTTAAAATGTTCATATAAATGAATAGAGTATACATGCTAAAATTTGCAAAAATTAAAGATATTGTAAAATATTATTAAAGAGTGCTAAAATAAATACATATATAAATAAAATTAAAGATAAAACTAGCACATTTAAAAGAAAGCAAATAAACCTGTGCTCCCAAGGAACAAGATTACTCTATCATGAGGGTCGAATGGTCACTACAGGCCAGCGACAGGCCAAGTGACAGACCCGCTCTGTTTAGCTGCTCTGTAAGCTGGGAACATTCCAACAAAACGTGCGTAACTGTCAAAACAGTGTCACACGTTACGTACATCAGAGCATTCTCACGGCGTAGAAGATGGCTATGCGTCCACAGGGTGTGCCCTATCCGGAGTCTCGCCACGGCGACCTCTTCCTTTCGGGACGCCCTCCGGGAAGAATCCGATGGCTTCACGTTTTGCTTGACATTCCTAAGCTTATTAAATTCTACTTAACTCCACTTTACTTGCCACTGATTTATAATCAGATGCTTGATAAGACCCTTGAGGTCACCAATAAGCACCCGACCATAATCAATAGTGGTCTTGGGCAAAACTCGTTAAGCTGCTGCATCAGCTGCTTGATTCCCTCGAATACCAACATGACTCGGTACCCAAATAATGCGCATGATTAACTCTTGTGCCAATAGCGTCATCAAAGTTGCTAGTATCTGCTACAAGAGATGATGTTTAGGGTACAAAGAATTAATCACTTTCAAACATTCATTGAATCCGACACAATGACGAAATAATTACGTACGAGTCTGCAAATATAGAGATGAGCTTGGTATAGAGCATACAGCTCTGCCGTGTACGCGGATGAAAGTTCGTGAAGGCGAAACTTACATGCAGTTCTTGCCGATATAAATGCACAGGTAACTCTGTCGTTACTCTTTTATCCATCGGCGTAAATGCAAACGCATTGCCGATAGTTGGCAATGATTCGGAAAAACTCACGTTGGAGTAGAATGGGTCGAGTAACAGATCGTTCTAGCTTTGAAAGAGCATAACTGGTTTCCGTACGAGAAAATTTCCCAGGAGGAAAAGGGCTCAAAGAAGTGTCTGGAGTTAAAGGTAGTTCAAAATTAACTTCGCTAAATATATTGCGAGATCTGATATAAAAGGAAACCACCGAACGAGCCCTTCTGTCATAAACCTCCGCAAGCAGTTGACCAAAGACAGTTTCAAAAACCAGGTGATATGGTGTTGACTTCATGGCTACCCTGTAGCTCATAGTCAAAAACCTGCAACGATCATACAGCCAGCTCGAATACACTTGGTCTTGGACTGGTGTTAAAGGCATTAGTAGAATTACGTATACCGGTATGGTGTATCGTATCAATGGTTTTGATAACGGATGGTCTGGCAGAAGCGTAAGCAATACAGCCGTTATCCAGCTTGGAGCGTATCAAAGTCCGATACAAGCGCAGCATAGAAATTCTTTCGGCACCCTACAATTCATAAGTAAGAACTCGCAACAGATATAGAGAAAGCTGACATTTCTCCTTTCAAGCCACAATATTGGGCACGCCAGTTAAGCTTCTTATCAATTAGAAGACCAAGAAACATCGTGGATGGTTGATTCAAGTCTTACCAGGTGGCCTGCAATGATTTTATAGAACAAGTTGTTTGATTCCAGAAACCAAACAAGACGCCTGTTGATCATGTGCTCCAGGAGCTTGCAGACACAACTGGTAAGCGAAACTGGGCGATAGCTAGATGGTAGTATTTTATCTTTTCCAGGCTTTGGAATTGGTACAATGATAACATCACGCTATGGCGTTGGGCATATACCGGAAAACCAAATGAGATTGTACATTTGGAGATAAAACATTTTCCTAACTGGTTCCAAATGGCAAAGCATCTGATAGTGAATAAATTCAGATCCTGGAGGGCTGTCGTGTGAATCTGAAAACGTACTTTCGAGTTCATCCACGCTGAAAAAACGAGTGTATATTTCATCGCCCGCAGTAACAAAATTGAGACATTGGAGTTCCAAGATTAATTTGCAGGTGAGGAACTCAGCTGGATAGTGATTGGAACTTGAGGTTTCCACGAAAGTGGATACTATAATATCAACAACATCAGACCGATATTGCCATTGATCTTTAGGCCAGAAACAGTGCTAGATTTTGATCGGCCAGATATTTTTCTGACCTTTTCCCATACTTTTGAAACTAGAGTGGGGCTTGTAATGGAAGAAATTTATTTCTGCCATGACCCTTTCCTCCTCTTCCGAACAATTCTTCTAGCTTTTGCCTTGGCTTAGATGTAGTATATCATATTCTCGGTGATAAGATTTCGCCTTAAAATGGCGAAAAATGCGTCGCTTTTTATGGATAGCAGCCTCGTTTCACCAGAAAACGGGTATTCTATTAGAATGAAATGGGGTTAGAGGAATACTGGCTTGTGCAGCAGATTTGATTGCACCCGTGAAATATCCAACATGGTCGCTCACGTCAACCAAATATAGCCAACTATGAGAAAATATTCCAATCCGCTCGCTTTAAAGCCCATTTTGGACAACGGGCATCAGATTCTGAGCCCCGCAAAAGTTTCAGAATGATCAATACGTGATCACTTTGATATAAGTCCGAGTGCACATGCCACTCAAACAATGGACATATTGCTGCAGAGCAGATCGTTAGATCAATCGCAGTGAAAGATCTCCACGCAGCAGAAAAACTTAAGATGACATGTGTACTTGTGGTGAATAGGTGTTGATTAATAGTTCTTGATCCCCATTCAGGATTATGGGCGTTAAAATCGCCCATAAGAATGAATGTAGCAGACAATTTATCAATTAAATGAACGATATCAGGCATATTGACATTGCCGTGAGTGACCACAAGAAGAACAGCGACACGAACAGCAACAGCTTGCAATTCAGAATTCAAAGCAATCTCTTTTCAATACATATTTTCGCGAACCAGAAGCGCTACTCCTATATACGCTTGGCCATCAATAGGCACATCAATTCGAAATACTGAGAAACTCCGTATTGAAACAGCCCTGGTATCTTGAAAATGTGTTTCCTGTAAAGAAATGTAAGAAAAAGTCTGCTCGGCATTGAGAGCTTTAAATTCTTCAAAATGGCTGTAGAAATAATTACAATTCCACTGTAGTATGAGAGACATTATTCAGTTATGGAAGATATAACTTTCTCTAGCCTAGAAAGTTTAATAGTTGTTACTTTCATTGGGGAAGTAGATCTAGAGGAATGAGATCCTATATTTGTAGAAGATTTCGAGATGGAAGAACTTGAAAACTAGATGTTTCTCGCATTTACTTTGATATAATTTTCGACGTAGAAGAAGGGCTTGTCTTTATATGAGAAATATTTTGTTTTGGTTTAGCAGTAACTTTTGACCATATTGATTTATAATGTTGACAGCTGTATTCGAAATAGATTTCAAATTTTAAGCAAACCTAGACTTAGGAACGGTATTTTTAACAACAGGAGGCAAATTTTGAATAGTTGTTGAAATATTAGTGGATGGAAGGTTAACTGTTTGAACGGCAATAGAGTTTTAGATAACGGGTGTTGAAGCAATTGTAGTAAAAGAACGGCTTAAAACAGGGCTAGTCTGCGTTTAAATTTCTTCCGTGCGTCGAAATAAGAAATCTTATCAATAAATTTAATCTCAATGATTGCGTGGACAATCAGAAAAGAAAGAAGGATAATTACTAGAACAATTGACACATCGTGTGGAACCCCTACATTCCTCGCCCAAATGTTCCTGCTCACACAGCCTGTGTGTCACAACGAGATGCAGTGTGCCCGAACTTCTGGCATTTGAAACAACACATTGGCCGAAGGAAGTGCGAACAGCCTTAATCCTATCTGGAAGCTTATCTAGTCCAAAAGTTAAAACAACCAATGTGGTATTTTTAACTTCGCCGTTTTTTTGCGTAGTAAGCCTTCGGCAGTTTATTACACCCCGACTCGCAAGTTCACGCTTACACTGATCCATGTCAACAAATAACAGGTCGTAACACAATATCACGCTCTGGCATGAGTTGTAAGACTTGTGCGCCTCCACTACAAACGAAAATTACGAATAAAAAATTTATTTCTCTGCCCTACGACCCGGTTTCTCGAAGTTTAAGTAAGATTTTCAATAAGTTCGATACAAATTTAACTTACAAATCAAGT